>VZRL01006424.1:611997-633157 GCA_013397895.1 Origma solitaria
AGGAGAGGAGAGGAGAGGAGAGGAGAGGAGAGGAGAGGAGAGGAGAGGAGACAAAACCAACCAAAAATACCCTAAACCCCCTAAAACAAAACAAAACAAACAAATTAAAAAATTAACCATGAAACAATATCCCTTCCATGGGATGGGAAAGTCCTGTGCACAAACTCTACCAGTACACTAAGACTTAGGTGGCTTAGTACACAGCTACACACTTAGCTGAACAAAAGGGATTTTTTTTTTAAATTTAATGAGTTATTACGAGAATTTTGGGATGAAATTTACTCTGCAATGCAAATGCTTTTGTCTTTAAAGGAATTCTAGACCTCTTGTTCAGATATAGGTTTCTTCACTGTAGATGTCTAAAATTTGTCAGAATTCTGCTGATAACTTCCTACCATAGAAGATATCCCTTTAAGGATTGTAAAAGACAGAAGTCTCTGTTCATTGCTAGGCTGTGATGCTGACACACCATGGTGATGTGTTAACATGCTCAGATCGAACTGCTGCTGAGTAGATTTGGATTTGGCCGTGCTAAATTAATGGTTGGACTAAATTATCTTAGAGATCTAAGCTCCCAACCTAAATGATTCTGTGATTTTATGATTCCAGATAGTTTTGAAGATGTGCCTCCTTCACAGCATAAGATAACTTCCCATTTCTACATATTGTTTAAAATAGTGGTTGGGGAACACAGATCAAGACAGGGAAAGCAGAGGAGTATATTTTATGCCTTTACTACAGTTGTAAAAACATCTACTTTCATTCCGACTGCCAGTGATACAGGTTTAAGAAGCCCTTCTTAAAAAAACCCCAAACTGAATATGCTGGAGCCTTGATGTGAAATAATTAGAAGGGAGGATGGGACTGTCTGTGGTCGCTCTAAAGAAAATTGCATTCCCTAAGAATTGCATGGAGGATATTATTTATCAGCAGTGAACGATAGACAGATCTCTTCTTCATCAAATTCATTGAGAGTCACAAATCTTTTTCTTCTCTGTAGCCTCCTAAGTCTTTCTGCAAGAACCATCCACCCTAGAAAGAGTTTTAAATAGATTTTGATCTTCCTGATAAAGAGAGCAGGTAGATGCCTAACCATATTTTGTGCCTTTTATTGACTTTGAGGTATACTGTAGTAGCAAATGTTTTATAAATAAATTTTCAATCATTGTTTGTTTCCCATGTCAAAGAGGATATTAGACTTCATCAGAAAATCTTTGACATTATGCTGCAGGAGGGAAAGGAGACACCCAAAATCTGTCTGCTGAGTGTCAATGAAATTTTCTTTCAAGCATGAAGCCTTCTTCTAATCTTTTTATCTTTATGAGATAAAACCATAAAGTCTTCTACAACATGAAGGGAAGAAAGGAGGAAACGAAGAAGGACAAATAACTTAATTTTCTTTTACTCAAAAAAAGTCATCTCCCTGACAAAAGAGGAACTTTGATAGACATACAGTAAAAGGTAAGGTTTTTTGAAACATGTGGGTATATCTCAGGGGTAATACTCCTTGAGATTATTCCAAATTGCTCTGCAACGTCCCTTCTTATTTTATTTAGTTTAGCTTAAGTTGTATACTAGAGCTGGTTACTGATCTCCAGTCAGGGAGACTTTCCCTGACCTATAATCCTACCAAAGCATTCCAGTTTAAAATGTTTGGAAAGCTGTTCTCAAGACTCAGCAAGGCTTAATTTAATACCAGAATTTTCTACTTATTTCGGACTATCAAATCTCCAGCAAGAATTTAATTTCATTTTCATGCAGTTCATTTTGTATTTATATATTTCACTCAGAATGCACAGTCAGCAGGGAAAGAGATGTATTTGAAAAAGTGGGAGGTAAATACATGATTAAAATTTTTTGGTCTCACAAAAGATGTCAGTCTGCAGTTTACTTTAGTCAAAGTTAGCATGCACCAGTTAGAGCTTACAAAAACAGATTCTGTATCACTCACAGATATTTCACACCTAAAAGTCAGAAACAGATGATAGTAGAGCCATCCTTATCATGATCCTTACTGGCTTTTTTGACATGTAATAATCTATCATTCTCAATATCCAGCTGTTGCTCCAGAAGGCCAAGGGCCTCCTTTGGGTCCGGCTCTGTGTATGACAGACCAGTGTGGAGGACTTGGACACCTTTTGATGTCTCCAATGGCAGTAGATGTCCATATTTCAGAGCTGAATTGGCCCCAGGTACAAGAGTTAATTGTGACTGCCAACAGATTAAAGTAGAGGTGTATGTACCAGTGTTTGCATGTAACCTAGAGCTCTAAGTTCCCACCCTGGGGCTTGAAAAGCAACCTCTGATCAATGAACCTTCTGTAATTCTGAAGAGCTATCAAGTTCACTCTAAAAAGACAGATTTATGTTTAGCAAGATATCTTCTCATTCGGTTATATTTCCCATATTGAAAGAATTTCCTGGGTTTTGGTATTTAGCTCCCATGCAGACATCTGTCTTTAGACCCCTTCAGTTAGTTATCAAGAATGTACAGCAGTTTACTGCCCAAAGAGTGTGATCTATTTTACTTAATTTTAGCTATGAAAAAAATAGTTTGCTTGTCTAGACTGGTAGCCTAGTTCTTTCCATATTAACAGATATTCCAGTTTTCAAATAATCAATTATACTACTTGTCTTCAGGCAGGAGTAATGGCTTCCTGGAATGAATACTTGTCATTCATTGCAAAAGAAACACGCATAATTAGGTTGGACTAATTAAGACCAATTAGGTTAAACTTGAGGAGACACAGGTGAGATAAGGCCAGTGATGTGTGTTTCTTTCTCTGCTGCTACAGCTTCTTTATCAGGGCACTTTTATGCATAAGACATGGATTCTACTTATTTTCCTTAAATCATGTGTCAGCTGAAGATAAAAAAGTCAGATTCCTTTAATCTTTGTTATCAGTGATCACAATTCAAGTTTTTTCCTGTTAGATATTATTATTATCAGCATTAATTATCATATATTAAGACTTTTAAATGACTAATGGATTACATATGAGCTGTTTCAAACTCTGACTCTACCAAAGAACTGAAACTTTACAAGAAGACCAGTTTGGATGGTTAGATATCGTGTGTATTTTGGTCCCCAGTTCACTCTCTCACAGATATTACATTTGGAAATAAATGTCTTCTCTGAGAAAGAGACATGATTCTCTTCCTTGTGTTGGAATTAATGGATCTAAACCCATATTGGAATAACACTGTTGCAGAGAATTATGACATATCCCACTATGGAAAGATAATGTGATTTGTACACAGAAAATTTCATCCACTAACATATTCTTTTGTATAGCAGTATAAAAGAACAGGATAACTGCATTAAATTGCTGGAGGGAAAAACAAACAACAAAACAAACAAAAGCACAGTGATAAATTTTAGACCCCCCAACTATGCAGCCCCTTCTGCAGTATTTCTTTTTCAGGTTTGGTTCTTCCTGAAAGAGTGACTGTAAGTTACACCTTTGTTTCAAAGAGGTTTTTCTTCCATGTATTCATTTTTAAACTCATATAAACTCTTGCAATTCAGCCTAGATACTCTGTTCAGTAAGGGAGAAGGCAGAGGGGAGGAAAGGGGCCTTAAATTTTTTTTAGTAGAAAACAGAAGCTTCAGGAAAGACACTAGAACAATGAGAACAGCTGAATTCGTGTCACTCCGGTCATAATCTGATCATAGGATTGTAGTAGTGGCTCTCTCACCTTCTCTGTGGAAGAAAGTACATTCTGTGTCAGATAATGAGAATTGGCAGTAGCAGAAAGACAGTTTCTTCTTTGAGAAGTGATTAAGTTGAATCTTTATCTGCTAAAAGATGAAGGAATCCCATGATGTCATTTTTTTCCTACAATTTTCTTTTATAATGGTAAAACTTTTTTCTTCTGTATGAAGCTTATTACAATCAAATTTTGTAGATAATCTATGATTTCTGTTGAATTTACACATATTTAATGATTTTTTTAAAAAGCAACCAATGGTTATTTAGTAACAAGAAAAATTCCTCACAGGGCCATATTTTAATAGAGTAATCCCTAACCTATATATGATATTCTTGCTTTCACAGTCTAAAGTCAATTACTCAATCTATTTTTCAATAGCTGACATAACACTGAATTCAGTTCTTGGATGTTTATGAAAGCAATGTAAACTGTTACTACAGCAAGCATATAATAATGAGACAGAAATCACACCAATAAAATAATACAGAATTAATGACAAAGCAGAGACAAAAGCTGAGATCAACTTCTGATCATTTGTGTCCTGGTATTTATGAATGGAACTAGGCAAAACAGAATTGTTGTCAGACTTGATCCCAGCCCTTGTTGCCTGACTCCAGAAGTATAAGGCAAAGGCTGAACACTTAAATATCTTGTGTTGAGAATGTTGCTACTAGGTCTGATCAAAAGTCCCGTAGTCTCAGTCAAGTAACCTTAATGTGGCAGATCCTTAAAGAAAGAAGGCAAGTATGGATTGAATAAATTCTTCTTGTTGTCCAAAAACCTAGTAGATTAGAGACTTCTGGAGCCCAAACCTGAATTCAGTTTCAGTTTTTTTAAGTCTTTTGTGAACTCCTCTATACTTTGGAGTTTTGGGTCTCTATAGCATTCTGTGGTGTTCAGTTCCAGTTCTAAGTGGGTGACCTTATCATAGAAGGTAATGACTCAACTATGCTGTAAGGGAAAGTATAATTTTTTGTCTTTGTTTTAAACAAAGTGCTTGGGAATTTCATGTCATGTCTTCTCTTCTTCTTTAGGGATAAGTATTAGATAATTTTATTTCTGGTTCAGCTTTTCAAACATTCCTTCCATCCTAGATGTCCTTATAAGTGCAGTTAAGCATCTTAAGATTTTCCCCATACAGAAGTTATCATAAAGTTGACCTTCTTCTCTCATCTGTTTTCTCATTTTCTCTTTGAAGAGAGGATGACCAGAACTGCACACAACACTTAAGATGTGGAGGTATCATGGATGCTTTGTACCATGATAATGAAGTTCAGAAAAACTAACACCTGTGTGGAAAAGATATACTTTTTACTGGTGAGATGAAAGTTAATGAGTCCCTCTTGATGAAGATCAAAGGATGGGTGCGTGGAAAAACAGGCTAATAGAAAATGATCCTATTAAGTTATCTTTCTCCAAACTTTAAAATTTCTTTCTTCCATAAGACATATAGGAAGCGTGAAGAAAAAAGTTTAAGAAAACAAGTAGTTTTCTTTGCTTTTCTGAAATTTCCTTACGTAATCACAGTTACAAAATGTAAAGAAAATTGTAGTGGTAAGTATTCTATTTCACTGCAAATTTTTTCTATCTGTATTACAAAGTTTTACTTTCTTTTGTGGTTCAAACTAACCCTTTTGGTCAGCATGGTTCTAATACTTTTTTTTAAAATGGCACCGCACTTGTAAGAAAGATCGCATTTCACTGCTTTCACAGTTATAGTTTGTGTGGTTTAAGATGGTTTTTCTTCTTAACTATAATCCTGGTTAATTAGATTTGTCCACATTTTCCAGAACACTTGCTTTGGTCAGTCAGTTATGTTATTTGAGGATATACTAATAGATGAATGAAAAAAACATTTGAATGTAAAATGATGTAAGACCCATTTTTATCAAAATTATCTGTGGAGTAATACATCATCAGCACAGGTCGCCTCACTGATGAAATTAATCTACAAAGCCACCTGTGTGACACAGC
Organism: Origma solitaria; assembly: GCA_013397895.1. Classification (NCBI taxonomy): domain Eukaryota; kingdom Metazoa; phylum Chordata; class Aves; order Passeriformes; family Acanthizidae; genus Origma; species Origma solitaria. Next base: position 617,685 of record VZRL01006424.1, read on the forward strand.
TAATGATATATTAGTGTGATTCATCATTGGTGATCATCAACAGCTGATGATGTATTAGTATGTTGCTCCAAGGATGGTGCTATCCAGAAAGAATGAACTTCTGTAATTAAATTATGGCACCAAAGTCAATTAAAGGACCATAGTCTAACACAGTCAACAGCAGGTAGGAAGGTAGGAATACCAACATGAAATCAATTTTTCTACAGTTTTTCCTTTGGCTTCCCGGTGGCAGCTTTGCAACTTTGTTAATCAGATCTTATTACCCTTGTGGAAAATTATATTTGCTCTACTTCCTTCTCCAGTAGCACTTGGCAACACACTATTAAGATTTCCAATACTCAGAAAGGGGAATTTTTTCACATGATGTAAAAAAAGAAATTAAAATACTCTTGTCAAGAACACTGCTACACCTTTCTGTGAAGGTGGTGGACTATGTTTCCGTAAGAAATATTTACAGTATTTACAGTATCACATAAATTAATAATAAATTCCTGCTTTACCAATTTTCATCTTTGTCACAGCAATGGTCAGCAGAAATTAGAGAGCAGAAAGCCAATACAGACAAAGCTTATCAGATGAGTAGATCACTTAGACCCACATAATCATTTTAGTTTTAAGATTAGGTCACAAAATTCAGTTTGGAATGGCAGAACTATGATAACACAAAATTACATTGTCCTCCCCTGATGCAGCTTTCAGTTGTTCCACATGTCCAGTCTCTGGATACCAGGGAGAAGAGATCAGCACCTTCTGTTTCATTTCACATCCTCAGGAGATTGTGAGAGCAATGTGGTCGCCCCTCAGCCTCCTTTTCTCCAAACCTGACAACCCCGAAGTCTTTAGCTACTCCTCATAGGCCATTCCTGCCAGCCCTTGCACCAGGTTTGGTGCCTCCCATGCACACACACAAGGACCTTCACATCCTTCTTAGATTGTGCGGCCCAGAACTGCACACAGCACTCCAAGTGAGGCCGCACCACACTGAATACAGTGGGATAATCCTGTCCCTGATAATCCTGTCTAGTGATGCTGTGTTTGCTGTGCCCCAGGATGTGATTTGCTCTCTTAACTGCCAGGGCACACTGCTGGTTCATACTTAATCTGATGTCAACCAGCACCCTCAGATCCCTTTCTTGGGATGCTTCGCATCCACTCCTCTCCAGACTCATATTTGTGCCTAGCATTACTCTATCCTAGGTGCAGAATCCACCATTTTGACTTCTTAGATTACATCCTACTGATGATTGCTCAGTGCTCCAATCTATATCCCTCTGCAAGGCCTCCTGTCCATCGTAAGTGTAAACAGCACCTCCCAGATTAGTAGCAGCAGCAAACGTGCTAACAGTGCTTTCACCCTGCATGCAGATAATTGATACATGTACTGAAGAGGGCTGGCACTAGAACTGAGCCCTGGGAAACACTGCGGGTCTCCAGCTAGGTACAGCCCTGTTTTCTACAACTCTCTGAGCCCTGCCATTCACACAGATCTTCACAGAACCTACCATGTACTTCTCCATCTCAGAGTAGGACAAGTTGTTCAGAAGGTTACTGTGGGAAACAGTATCAAATGTTGTATTAAAATCCAGAAAAACTACATCCACTACCTTCCTTTCATCCACTAGATGGGTGGATATCACAGAAGGATATCAAATGAGTTAGGTAGAACATCAGAAGCTGGACTTTGATGATTTTGGTAGGTCCTTTTCAGCTGAGGATGTTCTGTGATTCAGGGTACTCCATGACTTTCCCTTTGTGAACATGTGTTTACTGTGCCTGTTGGTTGTATTGTTCTTTAAATGCCTTTCAATAGCACTTGAACTATCATAGTGCTCTACATCTAGTCCCTGATGGTTTTTGAACTTCTGACCTCACCTTGATCTCTTTTTCTTCCCATTTATTACACCTGAATTTACATGGTTCTAACTTTCATGTCACCTTCAGTTGGAGAGCTCTGAGTTTGACAACATTCTCATGTGAAACACTCTCCGTATAAATTGAATAGAACAATGGTCAGAGAAAAAAATTAAAGTAAAAAAAAATGCAAGTATAATTGGTAGTTCTCCCAACTTTTAACAAACTACAGGTGTGGGATTTCAGAGCTTCAGTAGTCCACATCATTAGCCCAATATCCATATCACTGTGTCTAATGATCTTTAATGAACTTCGCATTTGTGAATGTTTATAAGCTTTGCTTGAAATCCTCTAATTTTTTTTTTTTAAAATTTAATGTATTTTAACCCATTTATAATTTTGGCCTTCACAGCATTTTGTAGTAAAAAATCTAACAGTTTAAATACATGCTGAGTGAAGAGCTACTTCTTTTTCTTCACTTTCGCTTTGCTGCTGTTTGAAAGTTCTCTTACCATCACATGGAAGCTGGACTGTATTGTAATCAGGAAGGGATGAGTCAGAGCAGAAAGGTGACTGCTTCCTTTCCTTGTGATTTATAATTGGTTTTGACAAAGTAAGACATGGGTTTCTCACCTTTATTTCTGGAATTTCTGCTACTTTTTTTCTTTTTTAGTAAAGATATAACCAATAATTCTGTAGCATTCCAATGGGGAAGTGCCTATTAATTTCACATACCTGTGGGAGCCAAATTATATTTGACAGTACAAAAAGTAAATCACTTTCTCAAATGTAGACGGTCTCCACTACTGTGAATTTATTTGTTTGAATGTGAATGCTTACAGGATAAATACGTACATCTGATCTAGACACTTTCAGTTCCTTTTATGTTCAATTGGAAGAGAAGAATTAACTTTTAGAGAACAGTTGGTTTCATCCGTATTTCATCAGATGAATCACATTCTTAGAGAGTTAGTTTTCCAAAACTTTACGGTTCCAGAGAAAGAACACAAACAAAAGCACTAAACTTTCTTAAAACCAAACCTACTGTACCTGACAATGAAAGGTCTCAGGTAGAAAACCCATATTTTTAACCCTGATAAATTTTGTGATGAAAAGTCAAAAGTATGGTCAGGATCATGTTGATTGACACAGTATTTTTCCAAACGTACACACAAAGAAGAATCAAAAAGATGAGACTGGAGTAAAACACTCCTCAGATGTGTGAACTGGTGAGTAACTACTCTGTGAAGCACCTAATAAACAGGAAGGAGAATGAGTGATTAAGTAATCCTGTCTTACAGGTAGAGAAGATCCTAAATCAAAAACCAACTACCAAAGACATTTCAATTCAGAATGAAGGTGATTTGACCTGGATGGATCACAGCTGCCAATACAGACCCAAGTCACAGAGAGATGACATTTTATACAATCTTATAACTCTGAATGAGATATATTCCACTTCCTTTTGATGGAGATCCTTGCCTTTGGCTTTTCTGGCAAAATGAACACGATGTAGATGAATCAGAGAATATGAGTGGGAAGCCCATTGAAAATAAATGAGAGTACAAGTGTTTATGGAGGGTAAAGATACAAGCGAGAGGGAAAAATCATGTGGGCACGTGTACCTGATGTACCTGAATGTGCTACATTTTTTCTGGTGGGAAATAGGTAAGTGTGCTCTGGTATTTTCAGTGGAAATGTGGAGAAATAAAAAGGTGGACACACAAGCAAGGGATACACAGAAAAAGAATACATATCCTTTGGTCTTTCCAGAGAGTCCTCTCCTATGGCAATTCTGTGCCTATTTTCTTTTGTGACAAGTGGCCTGGAGATGTCAGAAATTTATTCCTTTCCTTCTTCTGCAGAGAGATCCAGTATTTCCAGATTACATCAGACACACAGGAAAACATACAGCCTGTATGGCCCCTGTGGTTAAAGGAGATGCAAGGATCCCTTCCATCCCGCCATCCATTCTAAGCTGTCAGGTGTAAAGCCCTACATTCTGACATGGTCTTCAGCCTCCTGCTCAGTATTAATCTTACCTAAAAATTCTCACAGAAGCATCTATGTTCTCTGATAAAATAGGAAAAGGTTTCCTTCTACATTGTTCTTTCTAGATTTTTTTATAAGTTATTCTTTCTGCTTTGATCATGAAAATACTTCTAGTGCATTACCTTGGCAGTATAAATCACAGTTTCAGTTCAAGGTACAAGTGCCCAATTTTTACCTAGTTTCAAAAAAAGTTCAAGGCGTGTCATTTATATGATATGTATATATCCAGATTCTCTTACAATACTCTGAAACAGACAGTATTTAAGATCAGGTCACTAAATTCAGTTTGGAATGAAAGAACTATGACAACATAAAATTGCATTGTCCTCCCCTGATGCAACTTTCAGCCATTCCACATGTCCAGCACCTTCCTCTTCATTTCACCTCCTCAGGAGGCTGTAGAGAGAAATGTGGTCTCCCCTCAGCCTTCAAAAGAATGGCCTCTACTGTCTTGTCCCGTCTTAGGGAGTGAAACAAAATTAAAAGAAGCCTGAAACCTCATTGAGATGTCCTGCTTTCTTCCAGGCTTTGTAACATAATCAATCTTGAAAGGAATTTAGAAGGAACAAACCCCCAAAGGAATATAGAAGGCACAAACCCCATACGGTCAATGAATAATTGTTTGTCCTCAGACGGAATAATCCAAGTGATCCGTAATTTGAAGTCCAGATGAAATTTTCAAAGGAAATCGGAAAATAAAGTTCTTTAAAATATGGCTAGTAGAGGTAAACTAAACTGAGTAATATAAATCAGATTATGATTTAGGTTTTAATAAAATAGATCTAAATTGACAGGATAAAAGGGGAAACTGAAATTACAGTATCTCACCAACAAAGAGAGGATATTATGAACCTAATAATTTATTTTTTTTCAAGGGCTGAATGTGAGAGTCCAATGACAAAAAAAAATATGATTATTGATATAAATGCTGGGACATTGAATAAAAATAGCATCTTTTCTCATTTCTTTGAAATTATCTTCATTTCTAGTATGATATCCAGAGGTAAAATTCATTCTGGCAAGTCTTTTCCAATAAAACTTTACTATCAATGCATAAAAAATATGAAATCGCATTCATTAGGTTTAAAACTGCCAAAACTGTACTCATTGTCACATAAGATGAAAAGTGGAGGAGAAATGTCATGTGTCAAAAGGCTGATCTTGTGAAAATTTTTTGATACCCAACTGCCATATATGAAAAAGTGGGGAAACATAAACTTCATAAACATATTGTCACACTTTGGTAAGTGCACTTCATTCCCAAAATGCTTCATATCAGTAAACAGAATAATTGTATCAGTAGGAGAAAAATGTAAATCTGAGGACAAAATACATGTCCATACTGTAAATATTGCACAAGGTTATGAACACTATATGTTGTTCTAGAAAATCAGTTCCATCTTTCTAGCATAAACAACAACAAAAAATAAAATTGGGTGTGTCAGGATTCCTTAAAGAACAATACTGACATTAGAAAATTTATGGCAGGCAGAGAAACATAAGGCAATAGAGCACACTTTCATAACTCTAGATTATTTTATTCCTCTTAAATTACGTGTGACTAGGTCAGCAGAGTTAGTAGAACGGATTCTGTCTTTTTCCACGAGGTTCTGAACAGGCATGTTGTAAAACAGAGCACTCAAAATTGGAAACTTTTGGAAAGAATACATGTGCTTAAGACTAGGTAATATCTGTGACAGCTGAGGTTTGGAGTCTAAAGCATCTCAGCCAGCTGACCTCCACACATGAAAAAATAATAGTGGAAGATTTGAAAGGAAAGGCAGAACTGGAGCTTTCTCTGCTGTTTGAGGTTTAAAACAAACACCTTTGTGGGTGTCCAGCAATGCTATTAGTGTTATATTGAAAGGCTTCAGTGTGGGTGCTAAGCTAGAAAATCTGACTCAGTATTTCTTGTGTATGTTTCAGCCTCTGTGGCCTCTGTACTGCATAACATAAGTCAAAGAGATATTGGTATTTCTTGTCCAAATATTGTGAAACTGAAAACTGTCTTTGTATTGATTCAAAAGGGAAATTTAATCTCATTTAACACCCTACAGTAAATTTTGTCCATACTTTATTATTACATCAGTAGATCAGTTTCATAGTGACAGGAGATGTCTAATATGTAAACTGAAGACATGATACATTAGAAATCTGTGTTTAAATATCCCAACATTTCAAACTAAAGTGCATTCAAATTTATGATATGTTTATTTATACTTCTCTGTTGAAAAGACATACGAACTGTGCAATGTCAAGGAAAGTAAAGAATGCTCTATATATTTATGTTCTTTCAAGGCATACACTGAAATACATTGTTTAGACAAAGAAAATATATAGTTTTCCTTAGTATCAGGACTTACTTTCAATATCCCAAAGCTTAGAAAATGTTTAAGACATTAATACACAAAAAACATTGTCTTCTATAAGGTATTTTAAAAGCCCAAATCAATATTTTAGATGTTAAAATATCATTAATAACTCATCAAAATGAGTAGAACTGCAAGTTCGATAAACAAATTGATATTCCATTTTAATAGGTGATTCTCATATTTAAGTAACTGTGTGAATATTAGAAAAAGTAGAAAAAAATGCTAAGAGTGATTATTCTCGTATAAAGCAGGCACTAGTAAAAATCTGCAAAAAAAAATATTTTTCATCTGTGTGAAATTATAGACAAGGATTCTAGGTCATCCAGTTTCAATTTTAGAGTAACTATGGAACATTACTGTTCCTTTCAATCCAGCTAGACTGACATTTGAAGGTAGTTTCAACCTTTGGCTTCCTGTATCCTAAAAATTATATGTCTGAACATCTTTCAAAGGTTGCAAATATGCTTTTAAAATTTGTCTATAATGCATGTCAAAGTTACATAGGTCAGACATCCACTAAGTTAAATCTGCTGAGTACGTTTGATTGCTAGAGAGCTCTACTAGTCAAGAAGAAAGTATATTATAGTCAAAATCACAGTGTTATTTAAACAATAGGCACTTTCCTTAACACTGGCGTCAACAGGAAAAGTTTTTTTCCAGAAAACTGGGAGCCTAAGTAGAACGTAACTGGAGAGAAAGCACCAAGAAAATGCAAGAAATGGGAGGAGTTGAGCTCTTCCTCTTTCTGAATAGTGATGTTTTTACAAGGAAATAGCTGATCTAAATTCTAGTTCAGATACAACTGTTGAACTTGATAGGACTTGGTCCCAGCACCAAGCTCCCACTTTTAAGTATTTAGTATGTCAGATTCACAGCATTTTTCTGAACACTTTGTGAAGACACTATAATTTAGATAGTTTTCATGACATCCCAAATTTAAGCAAAAGAATTTCAACCCTGTTGATTTTAGACATCACCATAGATTTTCTGGATCTGTTCCAAAATCTCCAGGCCAGTTAGTCAGTCATCTGTCATCTTCAATACTGTATCTCTTACCTGTGAAAAAGAGATACAGGAAGGAAATTACTCCTCATTGATTTTAAGTTTTACTTCAAATTCACAGCAGTAAGTAAATAACACAATTATTTCCAAACATTTCTGTGGATAATGGATTACAATATTGATAATCATTAACAAATAGCTAATTGTAGTTAATTATTGTAATTTATGTGAATTTATGTTCACAAGGCCTCTACTTACATTGGCTATTACTGTTGCCTTGACTGCTGTTAGCTGCTTAGAAAGGTTGAGGTCAGCTCAAGGGGAAAGCTTCCAAGAAAAAGCTAGATGGTACAAGAAATAGTACTAGTGATTTAGTAGGCAATATTTTCTCCTCTGATTCAACACTGAATCAGTGTCTCTGCTTTTAAGGGGCACTCTGCAGTTATAAGGATGATATTTCAGATGAAAAATTAGTTCTAAGAACTTGACTTCACTATTTCTGGGCAAATAAAGTACAATTGCATATATTTATCTTGTCTTCCTTGCAAAGTCATCTCCTGCAGAGTTACATTTCATTGTACATTTCTTTATATATCTCATTTCAATAAAGGTGGTGTGATGGGGTTTTGGAGATTTTTATTTTTTACTTTTCACTTTACAGTTGAAACTGTGGAGTATCCACTGTGTCCCTAGAAAGAACTTTCGTGTTCTATATCCTTTTCATTGATGACATTTTCTAATATAATTTTTACTGTCATATGGGTATTGTAAAGCACTGGAACAATCTTCTTAGGAACACTGCAGAATCCCTTTCATTGCAGGTTTTACAGAACAACCTAGAGAGACTCAAGTCAGAGACAACAGCAGCACACCTGATCCTATTTCAATACAGAGTTGGATTGAACAGTGAATGGTTTCTCATGTCCCTTCAAGCCCTACATTTGTCTTACTTTCGCTCATCAGAGTTGATTAGAACTCATTAAGTACTTTAACTGAAGTTGCCTCCATCCATGAAAAGTGTCAGTAATAGTACAAATAATAAAAAATAAAATAAGAAAAAAAAATCAAAGTGACTGGCCATCAAGTGTTTCAAATGATAAAAGCCCAAAGTGAAACAAAGTGGAATTGCAGAGGCTTTCAAGCAATTCTATAAAGACATGTCACTGGGTTGATCTTTGACCCAGAAACACTGCTGACTTACAGTACAATATAAACACATTGACCGTCTACATAGTCACATTTTCTTTTCTTCCTGAGCAATAATTGCACTTTCTCTCTGCTGTACTCCCTTAACATTTATCAAAACACCAGAGGAAATAAGGAACAGAGTATCACAGCATCAGCCCTCAGGAATAAAGCTGATGCTGACAGCAATAACCATATAAGCCACTTAAAATACAATAGAGTTCAATACTAATATTTCATTTGCAAATAAGCAGAGTCAAATAGGTCCTCAAAATGTGTGTCTCCATTCAAAAATGAATGAAAACAATGCAATTTAACATGAATGGTTATATGTGCACAAAATATTCCCACTTTCTAATTTAATTTAAAGGTTGATATATATTTTGCCAAACTAAACAGTACCACTTATGCAAGCTCTTACTTTAGGTTGTGGAGGTTCATTAACTTGATCATTTTTCTAAATATATTTTATTACTCCAGTGAAAATGATTTGTCTACTAAAAGAATCTGAACAAGAACATATCTGGGATGGCATCAATCAAAATTGTTCTACTAAATTACATGGCAAGTGGTCACATTCCCAACCAGTATGGAAGACCTCAGTTTTATGAAAATAAGCTCAACCAATCTGTGGAATTATTTAGAGGAGTTTCCCTAATATTTTAACTGGCAGCAAAAGGGATTAAAAAAGAACCACAGAGGGGAGTAAATTTATATGAATGTATGTATGCATGTAATATATTGTGGTGAGCTGACCCTGTCTAGATAACAGGTTACCACCAAAGCCACTCTCGCCTCAGCCAAACAGGAGAGAAAATTATGATTAAAGGCTCATGGGTCAAGATAAGAACAGGGAGAATTACCAATTTACATTGCAGACAAAACAGTCTTGACTTGTGGGAAATAATTGAATATATTACCAATCAAATCAGAGTACAACAGTGAGAAATAAAATATTCTAAAATACCTTTCATACTCCCATAAATAGTGAAAGACTCTGTCTGTGTTTCAGCCGAACATTTTTCTGTCTTCAAAGAATATTCTGCAGAAATACTTTACATCCAGAAAATGAATAGGGAAAATAAACACCTGATTTTTTTGTTGAGGAAATTATTAAGGAAGTTACACAAACTGAGTTTAACCGTAATATCCAATAAAAATTAATTCATACCATTTTATACACCAGAAAGTCATATTGCATATATAGACTAAGCAATGCTTTCTAAATTATCTTTTTTTTTTAGTAGAACATAAAAGACTGCTTATGATTAGAAATGAGAAACAGATGAAGTTAATTGAATGCATTTCATATCTGAAATTATTCACTGAGCTACATAGATGTTAAGACTTCTAGCAACTGCCTGCAAATAAGGGTAGGATTAATCTGCCCTGGTTTCTAGTCACCCACTAGGCATGCATGCTTGAACTAATCACTCCAGGCTTTTTCATTGTCTGTGGAGAACCCTCAGTATCTACAGAGACCTATCATCTCCCCTCGGGCATTTAAAGAGGCCAATGTGTCACCCTTAGCTTGTTTCAATCTATTGTCTCAAAAAAAGGATAACCAGCTGAGCTATAGATCTGTAAGCTTTATATACCTCAACCTAGGGCAAAAAAATGATAGAACAAGTTGAGGGGTAAGGAAAAAAAGCCTATCTTAATAACAAAGATGGTTGAGATTTGGTGTTCTCTATAAGAGCATACATGAGCACTGTCAGAGGAAAAGGCTTGTTCATCATTTCCTACCTGGTTACAGTTCTCCTTGGGCTATAATCTGTCAAATGGATTTGCAGACACTGTGACCTAAATGAAATATATCTGAAAATGTCACAATTTTATTTTTTAGGCAGAAATTCGAGTAAAATTGTATTCAATATATTCTTCACTTTAATTGCATCTTTAAGCTTTCATTATATGCCAAATCCTGCAGCTCTTATTTAGTCCATATCCAGATATTTTCTTTTGAAGTCAAACATTTGGCAAAATATGCAGAGCCTGAAGAGATGCAATAAATACTCCCAGATATTTTTAAAAATGAAAGTGCCAATGGGATTTGTGCTCTCTCCCCATTTCAAAGGGACCATCAGTAGGAGCTGTAAAAGGCTTGGTTCTCCTAAAACATTAGGCTTTCTGCTGAAAGCCAAATGTCCTGTTTGTGAAAAACCCAGGAATGCAATCCTATTCCTATTTTCATGTCACAGTGGCCTTCTCAGAAGGTATATTCGAATCCTTATGTTTCTGATTCTGGTTACTGCAGAATGAGTTCTGGAATTCCTCTGAATGTCTTTACTATTAATGTCACCTTGGAAGAATTGTCATATATATCACCTGATTTTACTTTCCATGTTATCCAAGTTACAACTTTTAATATTCTGGCAGCAATAGATCTTTATATTCCAGAGAAATATCTACATCTGTAAGAGAGTTTAAAGTTTTCAATTTATAAGTTTTAAAGAAAAAAATGGGAGGAAAAAAAAAAAAGCTACTCTCTAATTCAATTTAGGATTTTCTCCAGAACCTCCCAGTCAAAAGAAATATATTGAGTCACCTTCAATATCTGCCTCTGGAAAAGAGAAGTTTGTCTTGGTGGTTTTCATGTACCTGGAATACTGCCTGTTTGTCCTTGGGAAATGTTTGACTTCTTTTATTGAGCTTTCAGAAACATTAAATCTTATGGTGCTATAAGTTTTCTATCGCTACTTTGACTGTGTAATTTATTCCATCTAATCAGTAAACCACAAATGTTCTTCACTTTTACATCCTTTTTTTGATCATGCTCTAACACCTCAGCATTACTTTCAAAATAAAATTTTTAAAAAATCATCTTCATCTCAGCCCTTGTTTCTAAACCCTCCTTCTCAAATGTTCTACACGCTGCTTTCTTTGCCATCTGCTTTGCTTCTTCCCAATCTGAAAGAAGTTCATCCATATTTTAGCAATTTCTGATGGCTAAAGCTCAGTTGTTGACTGCTCTCCAGGTTGCTTACAAACTTTACTTCCTTATTTTATATTTTTCTGATCATGACAAAAGAAATTTCTCTGATCTAGAGGTGACAATACAAAGGCAGGGATCCTGTAACATTCACAAGAATAGTTTCACAGTCTTTGTTAACTTATGAATAAGTAATATAGCAGAGCTGGCTCAACTTCCACATTTTTTAAAGAAAAGTGGGGGTTTTTTATGTTTGGCTTTTTTCTACGTGAACTACATTTGATTGGCTGATGAAGCAATTTGTAACACAAATCGTCTGCTTTTTCAGTTAATAAAACGCTAATGGAAGATATTGTTTTATTGCTTTTTCTGGCTCACTCTGCCTTTAAAATTCATTAATGTCTTTAAAAACGAGTTTTCCTGTTTTTTCACAGAACTATTTTGATCACGTTCTAGAAAGTAAAGTAAGCAAAGCAAGTACCAAGTCCTTTATAAATGTCCAGATATTTCAGATCCTTTATTCAATTTACTTGCCTGTATCCTGTCTCTTTACCAGTCTTCTTCTTTAGCAGCAAGAGAAAAAATTGTTACACTATATAGCTTACTTAAATAATGATATTTAAATAACAAAATAGAAATCATGACTTAAAAATCTCTAAAATATGAAATATAATGCAGCAGGCTGTTATCATTGGCCAATAAGAATTTGAGGGGCTCCACACCGTAAGCCAAGAGCTAAGAGGTGGCTACAGGTGATGTTTATTATTTCACTAATATTCCACTAAATTATGTAGAAAATTGTTAGGTAATAAATGTGTTACCAGTACATAAGGCACTGTAATTGCAATCATCGTAAGCTATTTTGAGAAAAGGAGGTAGGAGATCTATGGAATTCTGTTAGACATTTCTAATTGTCTTCAAGGTTGTTATAAAATGTTGAAAATAATTAAAAGAAAGCTATCTAACCAGGTCATCGTCCCACTTTTAGTGATGTGGCTCAAGAGACAGAGTTTGGTAGTTGAGGTCTAAACCCTTTAGAGAAGAATTTTAGAAAATAGTATCAGTCATTGTTATTTCATTTAGTTAAGCTAAATTTATTGTTTTCATTTACACAACTACAAGTAGTACAAGGAAATTCTTCTTTTAAATTAAAACAACATTTGTAATTTTATTTGTTTAAACAGCACCTTGTTGACAAGGTTTTTAAAAGCCACCAGTATTTTGAATACAGCTAATTGAATCATCTGACAATCTGGAGTAATTATTATTTATTTGATATGTATGCTCTGTAGAATGAATTAAATTTGAGCTCTTGTCAACACACGCTGTCTGGATTACTACCTGATCAAATACAGCTACAGTAGAAATACACTACACTAATTCTATTGCTTGTTTTATTGTTAACTACTTTTGGTCGATAGGAGTATTTTAACATAATAGAGCCCAAGATGACTGATTTTAAAACACTTACTGTAGTATGTTATTATGAGTGCGTCTTGTGTAGATTTCAATGGAACCAGCAGTTTTATTATCCTCAATACAATGGCCAATAACACAACCCCTACTGCTATATCTACATTGTGGTAATATGCACAGTGGTTCATCTACCTGTATGTCTGCTGTATTATGACAAAACGACATGTGGTTAGATCTAATTGAATGTTTAAAACATTTAATTTTACACATAGAATAAAATGAGGTAGGAGTGCTTTGTCTGCTATTGTCATTCATCTGATTCAACTTTTTTTTTGTCATTATCTGCTACCTTACCCTATGATTCAATCGGCGCAACAGTTCATTTTTTTGGCATGTTTTCATTTTCAAAACTGTGTTCAAGTTATGTATACGCATATTTTCAATAAAATGAAAAGCAGTTCATGAACAAAAGTATTGCATAACAAACTACATGTTCTGTTGAATTCACAAGTAATCTCAATTCTGAACATCTGCCAAGATTAGTCTTTGAAATCACATCATGTTGTCTCTTGTGCACTTACAGTATAATAACTTCCCATAAAGTAAAATCTGCAGCTCAGAAACGTAAAAGCCCTTACAGTTTAAACTGGTCTGTGGATAACTCACTTAGATTATACTGATGTCATTTTCAAGAGTGCCTGATTTGATCCAAAGCTAGATTTATTTCTCTGACTCTGATTTTCCTGAAACACATAGACAGTAATAGGTAATTATTTTGGGAAAATAAAATTGTTTCCTTAGTGTAAATACATGTACTTTCAGTAAATTACATTCAAGTTTAAACAATGTTACTTCACTCTTGAAGGAAGCTGTTCAAGCATTACTTGTTCATTTCAAGACAATCACAGGTATTTTAATGTAGGCACTTCTCAAAAGAGTAGAGTAAGACATACAAAAGCGAAGTCGCCTTCAGGAAAACTGCAAGGCCCTTTCGCCTGGGCAAAACAATGGGATAGTTAAATCTGTGCATACCTGAATAGGAAAGACTGAGGGCCTGCAGTTCATCAGTCACCATCACTTAAATGTATCTGAGATACAGGTAAAGCACTTGCTGGAGACTCCATTTGAATAAGAATTATGTAAAGGTCTCATTGAGTCAGAACTGGTGCTTAGTAGGTTAAATAGGTGTTGGCACAATAAGAGAAAAAGAGAGAGAAAAATCGCTGTCTGGAGTTTCACTAATATAAGAATTCCTTTATTAAGGTATAACTATTTGGTGACTGAAGAAAACTGTAAGCTGACTGAATGGTCCATGACTAAAGGCTATGGCAAGACAGAAAACTTGTGATAGAATCACAGAATGGTTTGAATTAGAAGAAATCTATGAATATCATCTAGTCCAACCCCCCTGACATGGACAGGGTCATCTTTTACTAGACCAGGTTATTCAAAGCCTCATCCAACTTGATCTTTAATACTTCTGGGGTGGAACATCCACAACTTCTCCAGTCTCACTACTATACTTCTAGTGTCCCACTACTCTTCTCATAAAAATATTTATTCCTTATGTCCAATCTAAACCTTCCGTCTTCAGTTTATAACTGTTGTCCCTCATTCTATCATTACAGACCCTGGTAAAAAGTCTTTCCATCTGTCTTATAAGCCCCTTTTATACACTGAAAACCCAGAGCCTGTTATCCAGGCTGAATAATCCCACTCAATCTCTCCAGCAAAGACTGGTAGTTTCTTACCAAGACTATGGTACGCATCAAATTTTAAGAAAGATGGGCACAATTCATTACCTGTGAGTTGATACATTTTCTTAAATCCTAGGAAGGTAACTATAGGAACCCATGTGAGGGAAACCAGTCACACCAGTCACTAGTGCCAACTTGTGGCATATGGCACACCCTTTGTCTGGTGTATTGTTCTCCCACCAGGTAATCTGGCAGCTTAATGGTGAAGTCTACAGCAAAGTGACTGCCTTCTTCACTGAGCTTTTAACCCCAATAGTAGAAAAGGCAATGAGGTCCAAGAAAAGCCAGGCCCTGCTGTGATGGGTCACAATAGGGAGTAACAGCCATTCACCAGGTAGAAAGGAGAAAAGAACAAATGATGACCTGCAAAATACTTTTTGCCAAAAGTGTCCCAGGTGAATAAAGTTGTGTCCAAATTTAAGTGCATGTACTTTGGCAGAACAGTGAACCATAGAAACTGCAGTCATCACACTTCACAGTCTTTCACTCAGCCTCATTTCAAAGGGTTATTTTCTCCAATACAAATAGAATGTATTTTCACACTAATTTCCTTTTACATTCTGTAGCATTTAGCACCTGTCCAGGATTCTCAAGCTTACATTATTTATAATTTATTCTGCTAGCAAATTATAGTCATTAAAACAGATACTTTGATTTTTTGGTAGGTGACTGGCCATTTGAACATTTCTTTATAATCATTAAAATGGGAAATAGAGCTCAGATATGCCACCAATAACTGCGTTCAACAAATCCCAAAGTAGGAATGAGTTTGCAGAAGGAAGGGAAGGTTTGGGAAGGTTTGGAAAGGTTTGGGAAGGGAAGGGAAGGGAAGGGAAGGTTTGGGAAGGGAAGGGTTGGGAAGGTTTGGGAAGGGAAGGGAAGGGAAGGGAAGGTTTGGGAAGGGAA
>VZRL01006424.1:633887-738557 GCA_013397895.1 Origma solitaria
TTTGGGAAGGGAAGGTTTGGGAAGGTTTGGGAAGGTTTGGGAAGGTTTGGGAAGGGAAGGGAAGGGAAGGTGCAATAATTCGTATAACCTTTGTTTCCTGTGCATCAAATGCAAATAAAATCAGTGCGTAACTACTGCTCCTTTTTTCTCCCTGCGTTTACTTTCTCCTTATCCAAAGTCAAATAAAACTTTTCAAAACAAAGGAATTTCAGTTACATCTGCAACAGTGTGTTGACTAGATATCTGACCCCATGTGGACAGTTTTATTAATCACAATAGCAACGAACAATATCACTAAGCTATTTAAAATTTTAATAAATTTCCCCGGAATTTATATACATTTGATGGATAGAAACTCAACAAATCATGGCAGGAGTTATTGATGAAATCTCAAATAGCTTTTATTATCACAGGCCCTTTTAGCTGCTGTTCTTGCATGCGAGGAAAGAAGATTAATGCAATGAATAAGGGAAATGTTTGAAAGCTGTCGATCACAAATTCTGCCCTAACTATATATTAGAGGGGTTGACAGAAACCATGTATTCTGCTGAGACTCTTGTAGAACTGTTGCTCTTACTCTCCTGTTCTGATCACACTTCCACCCAACACTATTTGCACTGCTAATGACATAATTACATTTGAGAAATACCGCAGGTCTTAAGATCCAGTGTGTATTTTCCTTTAATTCCAGTGGGTCGGTTTGATTATGTAGTTTGGAAAACAAGCTTCAGGTGTAAAGAACAGGCAAGTTTATATGATTTCAACTTGGACTACTTGTGTGCTTTGGAAACTGAAGCACAAAGAGAGCATGACCCTGAACTGTGATCCCTCAGAAAATGGGTAGAAGGGGTTAAATCCCTTCATCTCTTGCTAACTCAGACTCCCCTTCAGTACTTTCTGAATAATAAAATCAAGGCAGCTTCTCTTCCTTCTCAAGGCAAGAAACTTCTCTTTCCTATTTCTGTACAACACATAGAAGGGCACCTATGCCTCAAAGATGCTATCTCAATATGAGTAATGAATGATAAGAAAGGCAAAGAAACTGGGGCAGCATACTCAAACATCAAGAAAACTAAGCATTATATCTAACATCATGTCCTTCCTCTAACTAAATTACTCCAAAAGATATCTCAGCATATGGCTCACAGAATATGCACAGAATTACCAAAAAGCCACTGAAATACTGGGGCAAATAAGAGTTTATATTATATTTCATCCGTTATGATCAGTATTGAAGTGTTTTAAGCAACTGGTTCTTTTCAGTAGGTATTACCCCTATGTCGAATAGCTCCATTTGTGTAATAGTTTTCCCATCTACAGGTTAAATACAGGTGAACCAAAAGACTTCAGTATAAAAGAACTTTGACATATTAACTTATTTAAAGTGAGGGTTTTATTGAATGCATGAAAATCATAAACAAACTAAAATATATTTAGATGACAAAAACACAAAAAAAAACCAGGAAGAAACTTGACTTTTCTATTCAGGCTACATAAATGTCAGACTGTCCTCTCTCCACTAAATTTTCAAGAAAAAAAAGAGAATTTACAAGTATGCAATTCATTCCTTCATATTGACCCTCTAAGGTCATTTCATATGGTTAATTACCCTCTTCTAATTTTCATTTCTACTAGAAAGATTACTTCAAATATGGTATGGGGTTATTTTTTAATGAGGGGGAAAACTTCTGAATTTTGTCCACGGAGCCGAAATTTTACTGATGTTTTAGTTATGTCAAAGGATTTAAATATTTGTACAATGCAGAAGGAACACATGCTATTTATCTTTAGTGCCTTTCTTTTTATAATATGTAGGAGAACGCGACTAAATACATATCCAAAAGTTGAAACTATAAAAGTAAACTGAGAAAGACAACAAGCCTTGGTAGATATGTGGAAAATTGAAATTTGTGAAATATGTGAAAATTAAGATATGTGAAAATTAAAAAGCTTTGAGAAAGATTATTCCAAGGAGTCAATCCATGATTCCATGAAGAACTTAAAGTGTTATTTTGGCCCCTTTTAACAATAATTTTCCATTGGATATAGTGAACTCACAGCTCCACTCCCTCACACACATTAAAAAAACTTGTAATAATTCCCCCACAAAGTCATAATAACAACATCCTTCCTGTTGCAATGTGAAAATAGTTAATTATGTATTCAGCATTTAAAGACTCCTTTACATTAGTTGAATTCCTACAACCATGTAGCCTTCAGTGCGAGTAGCTAAAAGACTTATGTAATGATGCATATAGAAGATTTCTTCAGCTAATTACATTCCTAATATCACTTGGGTGAGGAGCAGAGGAAAGAAAAGAAGGTGAGGAAAAGGAACATTTTCCCTACAGTAGACCTGACTTTACTGGGAAAAAGTTTCAAAGCTGTTTTTAAATCTGTATCTACAGAAGTAGGTTTCTCTAGAGTTTCCAAACCTTTATGTTGAAATGGGTTGTTAGGCAGTGCCTGAATATCATTATTCTGGAAGAGCATTAGTAAAACCTTTTCCCTGCTATCCCAGACTAAACAACTTTTCTACATCAAAATGATCCTTTTAAATGAAAACTGTGGATATTTTTACATACTTTTTTTAGCAGTTAGATCATATCTTGGTGTAATCAGCCTTGATGTAAATCTAGTCTACCTCTCAAAGGACAGTGTTATACTGAATAAAAAATTGCATAGACTCTTGTTTCCCATATACAGTTTTAAAAATAATGGTAAAGAAAATTATACAGAACTGTGCTCTTCAGGCAGGCTTCTAATGAATCCAGGTGATTGATAGGATTTTCTATAAACAAACAGCCACACAGAAGCCGTAAAATGGAAAGGAGGATTCATAGAATAGCATTATGCTAATCCCAAGAAACTAATTCTAGTGATGTACTACAACAGCCGCTGTGTATATTCCATTCACCCAAAACAAGAAAATATACTGCAGAGACCGCTCAAAAGTTTAGCGCTACCTTGCTGTACTTTACCTCAAATCACTGTAATATGCATTTCTAGTGCCAATATTAGGATTTTGTTCGCAATCTCATCGGTTTGCCCGTGTTATGGTTTAACTTCAACCAGAAAATCAGGCCCATGCATCTACTCCCTCATTTCTCCATGGTGAGGTGGGGGAGAAGGTCAGAAGGGCAGAAGTTAGAAAGCTTGTGGGTTGAGATAAAGACAGTTTAATAGGGAAAGCAAAAGCAGCACATGCAAGCAAAGCAAAACAAGGAACTTATTCACCACTTCCCATGGTTCAGCCACCTCCAAGGGACCAGGGCCCCACCACGTGTACTGATGACTTGGGAATGAAAAACACCATCACTACCCTTTCTACCTTCCTCTTCTTCCCCCAGCTTTATCTGATGGGCATGATGCCGTGTAGCTTAAAAAATCCCTTTGGTCATTTGGGGTCTGTCTGTCTCTCCTGGCTGTGTCTTGTTTGTGTGCACCGCCAGCCTCCATGCTGGTCACGGGGAGCAAGGAGCAGAAAAGGCATTGGCTCTGTGTAAGCACTGCTCAGTAATACCTAAAACATCCCTGTGTCATCAACATCATTTTCAGCACAAATCCAAAACAGATTCCCATACAAGCTACTCTGAAGAAAATTAACTCTATCCTGGCCAAAACCAGTACATCCAGTTTGCAAAAGAGATGGACAACCAGTTTCTCTTAATTCATGGGGGGTAATATGGCACATTTCTTTCTTAATCTAAAATTTTTAAACCTGGTGGAACTTTTTTACTGAAATGTAATACAAAACAATCCACAACTGCATTTTCTGCGTGAGCACAATGTCCTTCATTTTCCTCTATTTGTCTTTCCCAGAATATTACTTTTCTTCTCACTTCTTTTCCGTCCACCAGATATTACTGAAAACTTTTGAGCTTTAGAAAATTGCCACATTCTAATTTCAAAACTTATCAAAAAAGGAGTAGACAGAGCCTTTGCAAAAAGCTTCGGAATATATGTAATTTTTGTAAATTTCCATTATGTATGCAATTTTATTAGAATGCACATGCTGGTCTTAAACACATCTATAATGCTGCAACAATTATGTGGGTTTTAGTGTTATAGTGTAATAACATATGTTTTTAAATTGGTTAGACCTTTTAACTATCACTCTCTGCTCTTCTCTAACAGCAATTGTTGTGGAGATGCGTGATTGACACAACCAGTAGCGACATATGACAGCAGAGAATGTGGGCCTGGAGGAGTGGAGGAATAAACAACACTTACTTGTCAAAATTGCATGATCAAAGTAGCCAGAGATTTCAGAGACTTCTGTTAAAAGAAAATAAACAGAAAAGAAATAAATGCACAGACACACAGAGGTCTGCAGTTAGAATTTGCATATGCAAAATGTAACAGAGGAAAAAAATTGTTTTTAATGTCTCGTTTCTCTACAGTCCTATGTGGTAGAACAAATTCTGTGTGAGGTACTTATCTATATAGTTTATGCAATTATGAAACTGAATATATTATTTATTAATGAGCTCTTATTCCCCCACATCTGTGAAACATCTGTCTCCTTTTATCACTGACTAATACAAAGAAACCAAGCAAATTCTTCAGATAAAATTATCTGGTCAATATAATATAAAACACCATTAAAGTGTTTTGGGTTTTATTAATAGCAATAAAACACTATATGATGGAGAGATTGTAAAATGGATTAAAAAAATTAAAAACATGACATAGTTTTTAAGGCTTGAAAACCTGTCAGATTAAAAAGTACAGAAACTATGAGGACTGCATAATGGGTATAATTACAGAAACAAGGAACAAGTATATTCCAAGGGATTATTCCCCAGCAGTAGCCATGTAACAAATAATACTAATTATATATTAATAGGTTTTAATAATTAAAATGGACTTCTAGCATCAACTGACCTTGCATACAATACATTTACAGAGATTCTTATTCTCTGTGTCACACTGGGTTTTCTTACACTCAATTAAAAGTGTTCAAGGATTAAAAGAATGCACCCCAAGATACTATAGTAATTAATTGCAGTATGCATTCATCTTACAAGTAGTGGCCCTTGATCTGCTTTCATATTTTAGAGAAATCTTTAATAAATTAAATCCTTTCTCTAGGTGACTTAAAAAGGTGCATTAGGTTACTTCCTGACCTGTCTTTATTAGGATAAATAAGATTTGGAGCCTACAACAAAGACACAGAAAGGTTATTTAAAAGAGCGTGTAGTGACAGGACAGGAGAGAATGGATTCAAACTGAAAGAGGGCAGCTTCAGAGCAGATATTAGGAAGAAATTCTTTACTGTGAGGGTGGTGAGGCACTGACACAGGTTGCCCAGAGACATGGTGGATGCCCCCCCATTCCTGGAAATGTTCAAGGCCAGGCTGAATAACTGCTCTGAATAACCTGCTCTAGTGAAACACGTCCCTGCTCATGGCAGAGAGATCCCTTCAATCCCAAGCCTTCTATAATTCTAGGATTCTCAAATCTCTCTACAAGACACATTTGTCAGTTTCTGAAATACCCTGAAATCTCCCCTCCAGAGTGAGAGGACTTAACTCACATCTACTATTTTCAATGCTTGTACATGGACTGGCAGTCTGGCATACTTTTACATCTAACAGAGATAAATAGGGTCTCTAAACACCACCTGAGCATTTTAAGACTCATGTTTTGCTATAAATGTTTCTAATAGAAATCTGCTTAGATTTATTTAAAGTTAGTAAAATCAGTCTTGTAATGCATATATCTTGGCTCCAACAGCACGGATGACCAACAACTTTTTAACAATTCTTAACTGGGTTTTTTATCTATATGAATGGCAAAACTGTAACTACAATGAATCTACAGTCCTAGCAAACTGTAAGGTCATAAAGAGCACATTTGCCTGTCTCAAATATTGTCAAGGCCACAGAAGAAACTTGACTTACTAATTCCAGGCTTGTCAGAGGCAAGGGTGAAAAACCTAGTCCAAAATTCTCTTTCCATCTAAGAACCACAACAGCACTGAGCTACTCATCCTTATCAAGGTTTATTCAAAAACACACAGCTCAGGGCAACTGAGTTTTTCAGTGTACTTTTGGGTTAGTTAGTGTCTACTTTTAATTTATTTTCCTTTTGGTTTTTGCTTTTTTTCTTTTTTGTGACACCTTAAAGGATACATCCATTCACTTCCCAAAGGATTTTGAGAACTAGAACATAGTTCTAGCTAGTAATAGCCCAAAACTATTAATGACCTTCCTTTAAACTCATATAATGGTAACAAGAAAGCAATTACATGTCAAGCAAACTGTATTTCAAATTACACAAAGTATGGATAGTCAAAACGGCTTAGTAATTTCTAGTTTCCAATTTCTTGTACTAAGCTTGACTGTATTGGCAAAATATTCATATCAAAACACTTATGCTAATGAAAAAATTAGTTCCAAGCCTTTAATTTTTATAGCATAATTGCTAAATGACAGAAAATGTGGAATTCACACATAAGTCAGTTAAAGCATGAAGGACTCAATGTTCTTAAATTAGAGAATGATAGCAATAATACCTTTCATTTTTATAGCATCTTTCATCTTGGAATATCAAGAGGTGTAATAAACATTACTGATTCCTTCAAAATAATTCATGCAATAAACTTGCAGATAAGAAGTCAGTATATTGACAGTAAAGGTATCAAAAATCTTGACATGGAGGCAAAGCCAAGAAGTAAATGAAGTTCCCCTGGTTTGGTTATAGTTCTTACGTCAGAAGCTTGCAGGAATTTCTCTAAAGTGTTATTGATGTGACTAAGACCATAGCCACATGTACTACTGAGAATGGACTTTAATTGCAGTGTTAATTTTCAACAGTCATATGCAGAATGATTGCTTTATACACAGGGAAAGAAATATTCTACACACGTAGGGCTAGCTCAACAGGAAATTCTGTTACATTTAGTTGACTACCAAAACTTTTGTGATCTATTGCAGATATCTAAATCTGAATAGATTCCATTTAAAGGACTACATAACTCTACACTCACATTGGATTTGCCATGTATTATTCATATTTTTCATCGTTTTCCATTTGCAAGCAAACTTAGCACATTTCACATATTTACATGCAGCAGAACAATATCAATTTCAGTTGCAACTCTTAAATGTCATCAGTGATCCTTTTGGAAGGAACAAAAGGGTAATTTGTATAAAGGGTAATATCTCCCTCGATGTAGTTTTATGACATGTCATGACCTAACTGAAAACCATAATTATCTTTAGGGAATAACTGTAATATTTTGATTAATAGGCTTTCATGAGTTGGAACTGCCTGAAGTTTGGATTCACATTTAGATCTCTTTTTCAGAAAAATAAATCATTGATAATTATACTGAGTCCAAAGGATCAAAATTAGTTTAAAGTCAGTATACTAGATATTAGAATAGAAAAAATCTTTTTTTATATTTTTAAATGCCTTCTTTTTTTTTGTTTTAAAGGAAGTAAAATCATGCAAGAAAATAAGTCATCTATTATCACTTGACTGAAGAAACAACTCAAGCTTGCAAATTAGAGCATGAAAGTTTATCAACAGATCTAAAGAACAGGTTGCATATTTTCTCTTTAGTTGGTGAAGTTATATACCAAGAGGGCTTCTGGTTCTGTTTTGACTTGTCTTTTTTGTCAAGAAAAGGTCACTAATAAATGCAATCAGTGCATTCTGTACTTCATCTCTTGGCACACAACCTCACTAGCTGAAGTGAAAGAAAAGGCTAATGATTCTAGAAATTTTGAATTACTGTCATGCCACACTCTTCTCATTCTCCTAGAAATGGGAACTTAATCAAAGTTCTAATGACAAGTTCCAGATATGGTAATAAAAGCAGTCTGAGTCACAGTGGTGATGTGCTGTCTTCAAACAAAAAATTTCAAATCCATTCTGCACAGCTTTCCTCCTGGAAATCCCCCACTGTAATCAGGGAAATATGCAGAGCCAGTTGTTAAGGAACAGTGTAGGCATCTATTAATTATATTCTTTATTCTGTGGCTGCACTTGCAATTCTTCTAGTAGGCTGTTAAATTCTTATACGCACACAGCTTCTGTGTTTGCAAAATACAAATAGCACACATGAACATCAATGAACATATTTTCTTACACTTAGAAATATAATAAAATATAAGTAGAAATAGATTGAATCACTTTTTGCCAATTTGTTATTTCAGACTGAAGAAATTGTGTGTGGAATCAAGTTCTGGAACATTAAATAATGATCCTCTTCCAAAAGACATATTTTTCTGCATTTTTTCTCTGCTAGGTGTTGATCTTTTTCAGCATTTTTTGGAGCTGAGTTAATCTGTAGGAGTTCAATGACATAAAAGTCTCCTTACTACCTTGCTACAGTTGTGTCTTCTCATCTTAAAAGTAGTGGTGCTTTATCAAGTTTAAACATAAGCCAAGGTATTAGTAACATGCAGTTACAATTGACCCATGCAACTGCACACACACATATACACACTCAAATGTCACCCCAGATACAATATTCAGTCTGTAGCGCTTTTATTTTGTCGTGTGATACATTGACTTTCAAAAGTGACCTCAAACCTCTTTTGCCCCAGTAGTCCGTATCTTGTTTTCGAGGAAGTATCATGCTTTCTTTTTTGCCTCACAGTAAAGACTAGATATTTTTGATGATTCCGCTTCCTAACATGCAGGAATTAGAAGAAAATTAATGTGTTTTGACTTTTGGTATTTAAAGGATAAATTAGACTAAAATTAAAGTGAAGAATGTTTAATATGTTCATTAATATTCTTTCTGCTTTTATTGTTATTGGGTTTACTAACTTTTTCTGACTTGATGGAGAATGCTGAAAAGTTACAAAATACAGAGAAATATTAAAAATAGTAAAACACAGACTATTCTCATAAAGTATTTTCCTCATTTCTATGCCTACTCTAGTCTGATGATATCTATTTCTTAATTAGATGTATAATTCTGAAAACTGAATGCATGGGACAAATACTCATATATTAAGGCCCAAATTTCATATTCCTTAATGCAGGCTTAAAATTTTCTTTCATGAACATCCTGCCAATAAGCTTATTCAATGAAATATTTACAGACATCCAGCACAAGGGGGATGCAAACTCAGCTTAAGCACACTTCCATCTCTTATTTAAGCAAGTACATAAAGACAGTTTCCGAGGTATTAAGCAAGCTGTACAAGTCATTGACCTATATAATTCACAGAACAGTACCAGAGCAGACTTCTGTCAGTGGCAGATAGATTTGTTAAACTGTCCATCACATCTGCAGCGAGTATATCAGTCTCAGTGTATAGTAGGAGTATCTGACAACAACAACCCTGTCATGCTAATTGCTAGACCAAATTTTATGTTGGCTTTATGTGGAGATAAATTTTTCAGAGCAAATAACTTGGATCACCATGAGTTGGCAGTTTAGAGAGCTTTAGGGAAGATATTTTCTGAAATTAATTTATGCTTTAAGAATATGAACGGTCAATCAGAAAAATGTGCACAATATAAGCCGTCTTAAAATATTCATTTTTATTTTTGGGTAAAGCTTATGCATCAATTTTCATTTTATATTTGTGTGTAAGTAAGGAGTCATCCAGAATCTGCTTGTAATATAATCCCTAAAGGAATATAATTTAAAAAGACAATGTTGATATTTCATTTAAGCAATTTTCTCCTTATCTTTTTGCACCACATAAGTGGCTTAACAGTTAGTCTGCCATAGGATATTTTTGATATTACTGGGATTCTGATATGTCAATATATAAAATCTAAATAATTAATTGATTAAACAAACCAGACACTACTTTCTTCTAGACAAGTTAAAGTACTTGAATGGGAGAATATAATTAAGTTATTGATAATACAGACCAAGTAGACCAACTATAATAAATTGTGACCCAAATACTCTCATTTATAGAAAATACACTCTATTATTTATATATCTGTAGTGATAAACTCAGAAAGTTTTTAACCAAAATATTAAAATAGATTTTCATACAGTATGATTTTTATATAAAGCTCAGTTAGATTTTCTGTAGCTCACTTTGCCCACTGCATCACTTGGAACAGTTAGCTTTCACATTCTGAGCAAGGTTTCACCACACTGTATTCTTTCTCAGAAGGCAGCTTCCACGGTTCACCTCAACCCTCAAAATTCAAGCACTCAGTCTGACTTGTAACATCCCCTCCTCAGGAACACCTGATAGTTGGAACAAAGAGATAAAGACTTCTCAGAAGTGTGCACAGCGTGATCACTCTGCCATCAAGAACGCAAAAGATGCACACTGTTAATCTGGATATCATACCTGAGGGCATCCCGTTGGAAACACAGTAAAAGTCTTGTTTGTTTTCTCCTTTAGAACATTATTTTCCCATAGATGTATTCTTGATACTGAGGGACCTCACTTCACCTTCCATTTCCCTCACCATAAAGATTTAATTCATCTTTATGCTGCACTCTTTCTAATTAGCTTACTTTTGGCTCCAATTTTTGTCTCTGAGAGAGCCTTAGTAAATAAACTGGTAGAATTTTATATAATTTTACTGTAAGGAAGAAACATAATACAGCCTCCATACAATATTTAAGGAATGCTCTTTTACATCCTCTGATGTATCAGATTAACATTTTAATTGGTATACCTTAATTAGTACATCCTTGGTTTCAGCCTGCTTGGCTCTAAAGCAACTTTCTAAATGTACATTTTTAGAAACATGAATATAATTTTGAAGAAACAGTTAATGTGTAGACTTCTTTTTTTTTCAATTTACCATTGACATTATTCTGTAAACATTGTCTGATGGCCACAAATGCAGTAAGCAGAATGGGATCCAGTTAAAGCCCTGCCTTTATTCTGTACCTGGAAAACAGGTAGATATATAAAATATGCTACATGACCAGAGTTGTCCACCTGGTTATGACTAGAATTGTCAAGGCTCTCTTCTGCTTATGACTGCTTTGCACAAAGCAGTTTGTAGTCTGTGTCTGGAGAAGTGCTTGAACCCGTTTTTGACCACTGCTAACCCATGCTATAAGAGCTAATTATGCTCAGAGCACCAGTCATATACATTTTTCCTTAAAATCTCTGGTGGAATAACGCCTGGTAATACATAGGGGAAGTGATAGGTATGTAGTTAATTTTTGTGCTCAATTTTGAGTAACAGATTAGTGATTAGAGTTTATGTTCAAGGTCAAAAAACACTATGTTTGGTGTCCTTCTATGTCTCTAAATACTTCCCCTGGATTCAATTTTTTTTTTTTTTCCTTTCCCAAGAGAAGAATTTAATCAGCAGGCTGGGAAAGAAGGAATGTACACTGTCCATATTTGCTAAATCTGTAGAATTACACAGACAGATACAAAATCTTTTAGAATCATATGGAAGGTAGAAGAGGGGTCAAGACATGGTAACCAGATAACAGAACTCCTAATTTGGGAACAAGAAAGTCATTAAACATGGTTTCTTCTTATGTGTTTCCCATTTCATAATATACAAATAAATACAAATAGAAAGTCATTCTCTTTGATGAATGGTCCCATCACTGTGTTAAGAGTCTAGGAACTTCTTATCTCTCTCATCCCATAAATCTTCAGTTCTTAGCAGTAGTGTCAAAGCCCTGTCAGAAGAGCTGGAGAGAAATCTCCCTTCCTTTCCACTGGTTAAGCCACTCTCCTGGGAAATACAGGTTTGAACTGCCTCAGGCTGAGGAAGCCACAGAAATGAGATCTGTTACATCTTGACTGTGTGCTCTAGGCTATCATATGAAAGGTGGACAAGTCTAACACTTCCAGACATATTTCAAAGAGACAGAGAGGGGAAAAATCTAGTTCTCCAAAGAAAGAATATCAGCCAAAAAGGAGAAAATTTTACCCTGTTAATTACCATCTTAAATAATCAGTGAAGGAAATGGCTGAGTTCCTTCTGCTGTCTTCTATTGGGTAATTTGTGTGTTTCCCTGCTTACTGTGCTGGAAATAATGTTTCCTAGTGTTGAATTCTTTCCCTAAAATGTATATGGAAGTTTAACAGCTGATAAAAAATTATAAATTTTATTTTGGGAGACAAATGGTTGCATATATATATGGCCCTCTCTCATTTCTCTAGCATGGTTCTGAGATTAGTTTTTTACTTCCATGTGCATTTTCTCAGGAGTCTGAAGAATTCATAATGCAACTCTGGGTCCACACTCAGTACCGATCCACTAAGTAGCTAACTAGTGCCTGTGTATGGAGATATTTAATTGGTTGATATACAAACAAAAATTAAGGAGAACTGCATGATATTAAATATTTCAACAACGCAAACAGTGAAACTCTGATGGTCTCTGGAAAGCATACAGGCAATTTGGTATGAATACTACATTTATTACATCACCACAGTAATGATGACAAGATTTGATGGGCACAAAATTGTAATAAACATTTCTGAAACCTGATCTTTAATCTGAATAGCTTACTCTTGAATTAATAATTATAAAAACCTCAACCAAACAAAACAAAAATAAACCAAACAAAAAACCAACAAAAACAAAACAAAAAAAAAACCACAACATGAAAAGGATATGTTATTATCCCTACTTCACTAAGAAAGGTTCAAAGAAAGTGAAACCTTCTTTTTTATAACAAAATCATGTTTCTTTCACAACCACCAATGAAAATAAGTCCTCTAAGTTTTAAGCAGAAATAAATGCAAAGCCAAATCTTATGAGTCATGGACTTGAAGTACTAAGGCACTTTTTATTCTCGAGTTGTTCATTTCTAAATTGTTTAATATAATGAGTGCTGAGAAATTCTGCTTTTTCATAGTTCCATGAAATAGTTCAAATATGAGCAAAATAAGATCAGTCTTCATGAGCAGAACAGCAGTGACACAGCTGTGTCACTACACAGTATTAAAAGCATATATGTGAAACATTTATTTTTCACTTGGTCCCGAACACTTTCTTTATGTGAGAAAAACATATCTCAAAAAAAAATTAAACGTAGATTATTAACCAAAGGAAATATGTACACTAAATCACACCCTGATTATGAAATTGCCTAGCTCTTGTCAAACTAACAATTCCTTCTAAATTTTATACATCCATTTACAATGGCCACAGCTGTAATTAACTGAAAAGGAAATAATCATAATCCACATGTGTGATTGGCATATCTATATTCTAGACAGTAACAGTTTTCACGTAAAGCAAATGTCACGTTGCAAGTGTGATGTTATTAAAGGCAGCCTGGCCAAAATGTGAATGGTACAGCTTTAGTCTGTCTACACTTCCACCAGCATGAAACCTTAGAGTGCCATGTGACATAGCATATGTAATTTCATTTGGAAATGCCAAGAAAAAAATTATCGAAGAATGATTTTTCAAGATTAAATGTATAACTCTAGATAAAAACAACTTCAGAACAACAGGGGTTTTAATAAGCTGGTCTTAGGTGTTGGAAAAACTATTCTGTAAGCTTCAATCTCAGATAATTTCTTTTTACCCACTTTCACACACCTTTATTCAAGCTCGATATCCACCAAGTGCTGGAGTTAATTGCTTAGGAAGTTGAGTAGTGAATAAAGACACCCCTCTATTAATGAAAATTCAAAAAAAAAAAAAAGAAAAAATTAAAACAGAAGTGCAGAAGGCTGCAACTTCTACAACACTTCACATTATGTTTATTACAAGTATGAAGGTACAATGCTAAAATAAGAAAAAGGCCATGTTTTTTTCAAGTTAGTTGATTCACATCAATGGGTCCTAGCAGGGGATGGAGTTTTTGTAGATATGGCCAGCCAGCAAGCCAGAGGGAACACAAAACTACTTGTCTGTCATGGTGATATCACCTGGTCAGAAGCCATCAAACAGCAATAATGGCAATCATGAGAGCAGCTGGATCTTAAATCAAACCCTACCAGGAATGCGTAGATGGTGATTACCCCTATGGATTCTTCCACAGATGATTTATGGCAAGTCATCAGAGGTACCCTTCTACTGAGGACACTAATATCACCTAGTCTTTCACTCAGCTTGAAAAGCCCAACTAAACAGCAAAAATTTGGTAGAGCTATAACCATTTGAGAACAGTGACTTGCGAAAGTAGGTATAGGTAGCCTAAAAAACTGTCAGTGTTATCATCCTCACATATGACCCAAATGTTCGTAGGCATTTATACATCGAAACTCTCCTGCTTTACAAGAATTTTATGCTATGTTTTCCTAATAGGGTAATTATATTTTTATATATATATATATATATATATATGTAAACACTGGAAACCAGAGATTTAATTTAATTTCTTTTGATTCTGCCATTTTTGCTCAGTTCTGAACATCCATATGTGGAACAAGTGAAGTAATTTGTCCAAAGCAAATAGGGGCTTAAACCAGTTTCTATTTTCTAATAATTCTGTTGATTCCAGAAGCACATAATTTCTAATTTTCCAAATGAGTAATATGAACTGGGCAGGGGTGCATCCTGCCTTCAGACACCTGGACTTTACATGATATCTGTATTTGATGTCTACACCTGAGTTTATTGTCTAGATTTCAATTAGTGACAATAATGAGAAAGGTGCAGTTAGAGGCAGTAACACAATTAATTTTAACATAGGCATTAAAATTACTCCTTTGAACTGACCCCTGGAGAATTCTGTTTCTCTTCACAAATGATAAAGAGACCTCGGTTCATCTGCACTAATGACATGATCTGTAGAGGAGGTTTATAAAATAATTTGTGGTAAATTGTTCTCTAAATTGGGATTGTTTCATTTTCTCCCATTAGTAAAATAACAAGTTGCCCTTCAATCTACAAACAGCCACTGCTCTTCTCTCTCTCTTACTAAGAGTCCCTCCAAACATACTTTTCATTGCTTTTATTTTTAATAAAATATTATTCATTCAAAAGGCACCATGTAATTTTAGGCATTAACCTGTTGGAGTGAGTCCAAAGGAGGGCCGCAAAGATGACTAGAGTGATGGAGCACCTCTCCTATAAGGAAAGGCTGGGAGAATTGGGATTGTTCAGCCTGGAGAAGAGAAGCCTTCAGGGTGACCTAATTGCATCCTTCCAGTACCTTAAAGGAGCCTACAAGAAAGATGGAGACGAACCTTTTTATTTGGTCAGGTAGTGATGGGACAGGACAAGCTCCAAACTGGAAGGGAGTAAGTTTAGATTAGATATTAGGAAAAAATTGTTTACTATGAGGGTGGTGAGGCACTGGCACAGATTGCCCAGAGAATGGAATGCCCCCTCCCTGGAACTGTTCAAGGCCAGGTTATATGGGGCTCTGAGCAACCTAGTCTAGTGGAAAATGTCCCTACCCTAGAAGAGGGTTTAGAATGAAATGATCTGTAAGGTCCCTTTCAACCCAAGCCATTCTGTGATGTTATGAATCTTTCCCACCTTCATTTTCCAGGTCATGTATCACTAGCTTGTGTTTTTCCCTCTTAAGAGAGTTCTTCTGCTCCTTTTTCTTATCACTTCCACATAATATTTATTTTGTTTCTTCAAGTTAATTTGGAGTGAAAGACAAATTAACAGTCACAAATGCAGAAACTTAACATAACCAGCTGTTTGCCAACTAATCACCCAGATCAGCTGACCTTAATTTAGGAAGATAGTTTCTAAACTTTTTTACTACTTTCTGGTTTCTAAACCATCTATTAGTCTTTTCCACAAAAAGCAGCCAATACACAAATTAGTCTGAACTGAAAGCTAATCTCTGCTTTCATGGAGACAGAAATATCTTAGGATTTCATGACTATTATCTCCTCAGTTCCCTCCCTGTACAAAACAGCACTGCTACAGGGAAGGTAAAAGATGCTTTCTATCTTCTCTCTACTGTACTCCTTTCAAGAACAGAGGAAAGACAGATATTTGTCACAAGGCATTATTTGGCTCTTTAAAAATATCAGAGGCTCTTGTCAGTTTGCATTTAGGGGAATCTGAAGTTTTTGGTACTTTAAAAAGTAGAAGTTAGAAATGTGTCAGCATTTTGAGAGTTTTTATTCCAATTTTGTTTCCTATTAAAAACAGAATGTTTTTAAATAGTACTACATTGTCCACAAGCAGAGCATAAACCAAACCCAGCAGAATAATTCTTCATTAAAGACTTAACTATGATTTCTATAATGATTGGTAGTCAACACGGCACTGAAGAAAAACAGACATGTGAGATATGCCTTATTTTTTAAATATGATTACAAGTAAATTGGCATTGGATACATCGATATAATTTACTTAAACTATGATAATGTCCAACATAACTGATCATGTTATAACAATTAAAAATTTACACACAATTCACATAGTATATTTTTAAAGTGTTAAAATTTCCTGTAAGAATTTAAACCATAACTAAATAGAAAATTATCAACAAATCAACTGTTTCTCCTGGAATGATGGAGCAATCTGTGCTTTTTCCAGTGTTGGCCTACTTTTTATTAATTCTATAGAGAAAAGAGACAACCCAAAGTATTGCAAGAGATGTAAGAATGACAAAAGTATCCATAGAATTTAAAGAACAGGAAATATAAAACATACAGTTAAATTGATAGAATTCCACCTACCTTTTCAAAGTAGGAGTACAGCATCTTCCAAATCATCATTAAAAATTAAACTGCCTTTATCACTGTATTTTGCTGTGTAGTCATTCTTGAATAATCTGCTCTTCTTTACCATGCCAAACACAACATGACATCAATGGTCACCCCGTTCAAAGCAGTTATAGTATTTGTTTTGGGATGTGTTCATTTCTGATCACTACAAGAATCATTGTACCATTTCATTTCAAAACTTGTAAGTATTTGGATTTTCTTAACATTTTTCTTATTTGATACATAAAGATACATTATATACATGCCTTGAGTGGTGTGACTTCTGTGGTTAGCAAATTTCTATATGCATATATATTTATACATTTAACTTCCTCTCAAGTTACTAGACAACAGCTATGTCAGGTTAATCCTCTTAATGAGCTTCTGAGATAAATTGCCACACAACATGAAACACTAGTTGGTAAGCCTTTTCCATTTAGTCCTTCACACTGTAATCAGAGGCTTCTTAGTCCTTAAAAGATAGTTGGAGGTCTTCTGATTGACCTATGTTTGTCTCAGTATTCCATAACCAGTATTTGACAGTAATGCTTCTGATATGAGCTATAGTATAGTGATGGTAACAGCATGCATGGAACGATTACAAGCTATTAATGCAATTGTTTAAAGCTGAAAATGTTTATCAACTTCCACAACAACAGCAACAAACAGAAATCAGTAGAGTCCACAACTGTTAAATCAGTAAAGTTCACAGTTATTTCCACAGTGGCTCGTACTGGAATCAAACACTCATATAAATTGCGGACACCTAGTAAACCTGTCCTCCCACAGTAAATGCTTGTGTTTTCCCTGTTTGTCAAGCAAGAGGGCAGGAGTACTGAAAAGTCTGCGCAAGAATATTTTATTCATCTAATTTAGAAATCTGAATGAGGGATACTGATTTTCACTCTATAATATTAAATAATCATTTTAACTTCTCAGAAGATAATATGTTAAGGAAATACATCAGAAATCACATTGCACTAGTGAACTTGGTTATTTAAAATTTAGAATACATTATTTTTGTTGCACACTGGGATGTGCATCAATAATTTCTTTCATTATTAAGTTTACATAACTTTTAAAATACAGTAGATTAGGACAAAACTATAGAAAATTAATCAAAACTGCAAAACTAAAATATTGAATTTCTCTTCAAATAGCTGGACAGATATATAATTATCTGATATAATGTTTGGGGTTTTTTCATTAAAGAAAACTCACTTTTTTTTTGTGGATCATTTAGCAAATCAGCATAAACCCACATATATGTTTCAAGTGCATTAGTTATAGCTAATGATTAATTCTACTGATCTAATATTAAAAGAGTTTTATAATGGCCACATTAAAAGTAAAAAGCAAATAATACTACATTTCTAGATATTTCAATTATCTGTGTAGATAATTCTTTGAAAGCAGTCTGAACAATGATATAAATAATATTTGTTTTCTATGAGGTGTCCTAGTTTAAGGCCTGATAATGTCCTTGACCAATCTACACAACTGCTATTGAAAACACCAACAGCTCCACTGTGACTAGGAACAAGGGATAGCTGTGTTTGTAACATTTTAAGTAATGTTGCACATCAGCTATGTTGTAATTCACAGGGGATTAAAAATGTTGATGATATGCCTCTTAAATCACACTTCTTCTGATAGCCTGAAAAACTAAAATCCTTACATTTAGGAAAAGACCTTTAAGATCATCATGTCCAGCCATCACCATCATGCTCACCATTAAACCATGCCCTCAAGTGCCATATCTACATATTTTTTAACACTTCTAGGGATGGTGACTCTACCATTCCCCTGGGCAGTCTGGCCCAATGGTTTTAAAGCCCTTTCTGTGAGAAAAATTTTCCTAATACCTGATCAAAAACTCATCTGGCACAACTGGGGGCCATTTCCTCTCATCTTGTCACTTGTTACCGGGGAGAAGAGATTGACATCCACCTCACTACAACCTCCTGTCAGGTAATTTTGGAAAGTGATAAAGTCTCCCTGAGCCTCCTTTTCTCCAGATTAAACAATCCCAGCTCCCTCAGGCACTCCTCATCCACCTGGTGCTCCAGACCCTTCACCAGATTCATTGCCCTTCTCTGGACATGCTCAGCACCTCAATGTCCTTCTTGTAGTGAGAGAACCAAAACTGGAGACAGGATTCAAGGTGTGGCCTCACCAGTGCCGAGTGCAGGAGGACAATCACTGCTCTGGTCCTGCTGGCCACACTATTGCTGATACAGGCCAGGATGCCATTGGCCTTCTTGGCCACCTGGGCACTGCTGGCTCACATTCAGCCAGCTATCAATGAGCACCTCCAAAACATATACATTCATGAGGAGGCTGGTGGTATTTCATGTACTATGACGTACATGATGCTTACAAAATGCATTTCTCATCCATTGTTCTCATCCTTGTATCTGGAATGAACTTACAGATGCAGTTTCTGACATTAAAATATTTATTAAGAAAAAGTTAAAAAACAACAAAAATACTTGAAAATAACCCAAACATGATTCCTAACTGTAATCCCTAACAATATTCTGTCACTTTATTCATGAAGCTTGAGAAAGGGATTAGAGGAAGAGAAAAAAAATTCTTTAGGAAAATAACTCCATCAAAAATAGTAGTGACAGAAATTAATTAGAGAAGGTGTTTGAAAATACTCTGAAGTTTTCTCTGTGCACAGTTCTTTAAATGAGTACCAGGTCAAACCACTCTATGTTGGGTCTGAAATGGGGGAAAGTCCTTCATTTCTTTTTCTAAATGCCAAGGTTAAAACATTCAAACAAAGGGGTAGAAGGTGCAGACTACAGTGGCTTTACTTTTTTCATTATTTGCTGTATACTTTGTCATTCACTAATCATCACTTACATTTAAATAATCTGACACTTAACTATTTTAGCGTTTATGTATACCAGGCATAGGTTTATATTTTTGGTGACCGCTTTCTCAGATAGAAGATTGCACAGATTATCTGTTCCATCTTTAGTTTACACCCAAATTAATGTCACCTCTGTAACAAAATGGTTTGCTCTTCTGTTGTCAAACACTGTAGGGCCAAGGTCAGCAAATTAGTTAGTATTAGCATATAGACCTTCTGGCAGGAAAAGAAAGCTTTCTACTTGGAGCTGGGCACTCAGCTGGATCTGTCAGCTCAAAGCTGCCACTGGCCTCATTATCTCATTTGTCTTAGTTAGTCTAAATTGGCAGTTATGTCTTCATGGCAAATGTTTGTTTTTGCAAATGAGCAATGGAGCAGTAAGTAGAAGACATGAAATGAGGATGAAGAATGAGTCGAAAGCTTATGGGTAAGAATTAAGGGCCAGGCTAACATGGTGACACTGTTGTGGGTTTTTAGTACAGGGCACCTGATCAAGAAGAGAAAGTCGATGGGGCTGTCTAAAGACATCTGGAAGCAGCCTCACACTCCCAGGAACTGGTTCTCACTGGGAGCACCTTGGTATCTGCTGGAATGAGACCACAGCAAAGCACACATAGCCCAGGAGATTCCTCCAGACCATTGACCATAACTTTTTGACACAGCTGGTGGAGAAGCCAATGCGGAGAGGCTTGTGGTACTAACAAAGAAAGACTGATTGGAAATGTAAAAGCTGGGAGCAGCCTTGGCTGGACCATGAGATGGTGGAATTCAGGATCCTGGATGGAGGCAATAGGGCAATACACAGGATTACTTCAGGAGAGCAAAATTTGGCCTCTTCAAGGATGTACTTGGCAGCATCCCATGAGTTAGGACTCTAGAAGGTAAGGGTGTCAAAGAGAGTTGGTTCATATTCAAATATCACTTCCTCCAAGCTCAATATTTTGCATTCCCATGAGTAAGAAATCAAGCAAAAAGGGACAGGAGCCCTGCATCAAGGAGCTTTGGCAAAAGGTTTAGTACAACATCCAATCAACACAAAACACCTCTCAGAGCAATAACTTGGCCCATTCAAGTTAGCAAACTTAAAACCTGTTTGATGTTACTTTAAACTTGTTGGATGCTAAGTAACTAAAAAATGTTCTAAGAAGAGGGAATTAGAAGAAAGAAAAGATACAGAAAAGCACAGATATACCTACCAACTCCTGGGTTCCAGCTGTGTTCAGATAGAAATTCCAAGAGGAGGTAGGGTCAAGACATGTTCTTGCCTCCTGCTCAGCCACAAGTACCTCTGGGCCTTCCTGGGCCCTCCCCCCGGGTGGGACTTCCAGTCATTGGGCCACTCAGGAGCTGGGTTAAGCAAGAGTGGAGCCCTGACACTGGCGTGCCAATGATTCAGTGATTGACAGCTCGGCAGGACTGGGATACAGGCTCAAGGGAGGTGTGGGGCACTTCAGTGAGCAAGGGCTGACCTGCCCCTCCCACACACACAGGCATCCCAAAATGTCTTGAGACATCAGTCTTTCCAGGCTCTGACAGTGATTATGATTCTGTTACTTTTCCATAAAATTTAATTGAAGAATGCTATAGCTTGTGACTGGCTCCTCTGATTTTAATTCACTGGCAGTTTTAAAAGCTATCCTTCTCTTTCCTGACTCAGTAGATGTACTATAAAATTATGGAAAGAGAGGTTATGAAACTAACGTTAAATACATTTCTCTTCTTTCTCTTTTGAATTTTCTCTTTTTTTTTAATGACATCAACATATCTAGCATTGAAATGTTTTAGAACGCATAACTAAATCATCAAAAAAACATTGCCACAGTCATGATGATGTATGTACACCCCATTTAACAGTGCTGACCAGATTAGGCAGTCAGGAAGGTTATACATCTTATTAAATAACATCACATTGCACTCTGGGCCACAAAATGACAATGATAGAATTTCCCAGCTAATCAGCATAGAAAGACATTGCACAAAAGAGAGCTATAAAAGTTATATAATATGCTTTTATGCTTAGTGATATCTGGCACTGCAATCTCACTTCCAGTCATGTTCTGAAAATGACATTTCTAAAGCACATTTTAAGTCCTAAGAAAAATTTCCTGGCATAACAAAAGTCTTTCCTTCCACCTCACCCAACCACCCCCTTCCCCCTCCTGTTCTAAGTCTATTCAGAATAATGGGGAGGTTATATACTTTAAAGGGTGTTTGTCCCCATATTTTCTGGACAACTATGCAAGAACAAGTGAAAATTATTGTGCAATATAAAACTTATTAGCCACATTTTTATGAAATTCATAATAATGCTGGAGTATTTTTCCAATGTTCCAAAGTAATGTGTAAAGGAAATAAGTTATTTACCTTTTATAAAATACTTCTGTGATTTTATCATCGTTCACCTGAGAAATGCTCTGCTCCCAAGGATCTGAATTGTAGACCTGTGAATCAGGTTTAACTCTGGTTTTCATCCAATGACTGTGTAATATAAAGCACATACTGTGCCCGCAGTGCATAGTTACCCTTTCCAAACAGAGTAGACTAAGTGTGCTGATGAATGAGACCATGGCTTTCATTCCCATCACAGACCTATTAAATTTGTCACCACTTAACTGGAAGATCTTGCAGGCAGGGTGAATCTTATTCTAGTTCAGCCTTCAAGCACATTAACAGTATAATTCTTTTAAAACTGAAAAGATCTTTCTGTGAGTGTTTATTACACATTTCCCACATATTGCATCTTCAACTCCTTTCATGAAAGTCTCAATTCCATTAGGATTTAGTAGGCATGATGCCAGGTTATCTATCCATTTGTGTCTGTGTCCTACTATAATGCGCATATATTTTGTCTAGTTTATAAATAAAACTGAGGTTCAGGCTAACAGATAGATCCATGATGGTTTGCACAGTCATGTTAGATGTGTATGGACAGAGAAAAATAACTGACCAATCAACTTACAAGTTTGAAAGGAGGAAATATGATCATCTAGAATCCAGAGGTGAAGAAGGAAAAATTGTATCATTTGGCCTGTCTGGTTGACCTCTAAAATGTTTGGATTTTCTGAAAGCTACTAACAAATGAAGTGTCCTAGAAAATTTCTTTAATATTTCCTTAATGATAATAATTCTTCCACATTATTGAGATACAACTTATTTAATAGACACATTCTATTATTCAGAAACTGTCGTTTACAGTATTACATAGTACAACTTCTTAGTAAGATATGCATACTTTATTACCAGGTTATGTAATATTGTATTATGTTTCTTCTAAAATAGCTGAATAGTTAATAAGACTTACATTAAATTTGAGACATTTGAACATTTTTGCTACACAGAAAAGTTAAAGTTGTAAACTTTAGCATTAAGACAGACAATGAAATGTTTTATCAAAAATTTTATATCACTATTAGTACATAATTAAAGCTAATCGTACACAGCTAATAATTTTCAGCAAAACAAACACTGAGTGGTTTCACAGGGAAAGATATCAGCTGATGATTTATTACTGGAAAAACTGACTAAGCTGAGGCCAAAATAAGTATTTAACATTTATTAACCTGTTTTATGAACTTACTCTTTAATAACATGTTCATTATGGTTTGCACTGCCTGACTTCTGATCTCTGACCTAATTATTTAGAAGCAGCACAGTTATTGCAGGGTACAGCTTTGGACACATTGCAATACTTATTCAACACGCTATGCAGAAATATAGAAGGATGCACCAGTTTAAGGGCATTTCTAATGAATCTTCCAGGTAGAAAACCTGCATTCTCTCAACTCAATCTTCATTGACCTAGAATCCCCTGAAGTGGAATCTATGGTTTATTCTAACTTCAGGACATTTTAAAAAATAAATTAAAAAATACTGAAACCATTAAAAAGACAGGATTAGAGCGCAACATTCAGAGCCAGAGTTACACAAATCAAGCAACTCTGTGATCAAGGAGCATCAGTTGGAAAAGAAGGCAACAGTCTCATAAGAGGGGAAAGCTCATGGAGAAACCAGAAGTTGATAAAGTATTTATGAAGCACTGATTTTTTTCAGCAGTATACAAGCCTTACAAACACAAGGAATCACAAAGACATGGAACAAAGTCAGAGGGTTCCTGATATACAACCGAGTAAGCAAAGAATTAAAGAAATACCAAGAAGATAAATCAACAGCTCAGCAGTGTGTTCTCACAGCCTTGAAGGCCAACTGAAGGCTGGGCTGCATCAAAAGAAGTGTGACTGGCAGGTCAATGGAGGTGACTCTCACCAGGACAGAGTAGAGGTGAGAGTATCAACTCAAATGCTGTGGACCTGTTAGAGTGAGTTCAGAGACGGGCTACAAAGGTGATCAGAGGGACGGAGCAACTCTCCTACAGAGAGGCAGAGAGACCCAGGGCTGTTGAGCATGGAGGAGAGCAGGTTTGTTGGTGACCTAATTGCAGCCTTCCAGAACCTGAAGGGAACATACACGAAAGATGGAGAGAGGTTATTTAAAAACTTCATGCAGTGACAGGACAAGAAGAAATGGCTTTAAACTGAGGCTCAGTTTAGATTAGATATCAAGGTAAAGATTGTTAAGCACTGGAACAAGTGTCCCAGAGAAGCTGTGGCTGCCCTGTTCCTGGAAGTGTTCAATGCCAGGCTGGGTGGAGCTCTGAACAACTTGACCTAGTGTATGGCGTCCCTGCCTATGACAGAGGGTTCTCATCTGGGTCAAAGAGGGATGAAGCTGGGAAAACCCTCACCCGCTTGAAGCTGAATGTGGAAAAGGGCAACAAGAAGGCTTTCTTAACATCTATCACAAGCAAAAGGAAGGCTAGGAAAAATGAGATCCCAATTGTACAAAAAATTTAGTGATAAAGCATAAAGAAAAAAAATGACATATTCATTATCTCTGTGCTTCAGTCTTTTGTGGTAATATAAGAGTTCAGGGTTCTCAGGTCCATGAGGCCTGTGGTAAAGTCCAAATGTAAAAAGACCCTCAGGGGAAGAGGTTAGGAAACATTAAAAAAAAAAAATTAACCTGCACAAGTCAATGGGATCTGATGGGCTACGCTCACGAGTGCCAAGGGAGCTGTTTTATGCAATTGCAAGGTCAGTCTTGATTATCTTTAAAAGGTTATGGCAATTCAAAGAGGATCCTAAGGACAGGAGAAATGCAAATAACACATCTATCTTTAAGAAAGACAAGAGTAAAGATCTAGAGTATGACAGGCCAGTCAACCTCACACTGTTCCTTAAGAAGGAGATAGAGAAAATAGTCCCAAAAACAATTTTCAGGAACACGAAGGTTAAGATGATTGGAAGGAGTCAATGAGGATTCACAAAGTCAAAACAATGCTTGACCAACCAATAGATTTCCTAAGATCAGGTGAATGGTTTGATGGATATGGAGAGAGCACTGGATGCTGTTTATCTCGACTTGGGCTCTTGACCCTTACTCGTAATAGCCTCACAGACAAGTGGGCGAAGTATGGGCTAGATACACAGAAAGTGAGGCAGATTGAAAACTGTTGGAACTGTTGGGCCCAAAGGGTTGGGATCAGAGGTGTGAAGTCCGGCTTGAAGGCACTCACTGATGGCATACTCAGGGGTCAATGCTGGGTCAATATTGCTTAAGAACTTCATTAATAATGGGGAAGATGGGACAGAGTACCTATGGCAATTTTGTGGACAATGCAAAACTGGGAGGACTAGCTAATACATCAAATGGTTGTGCTGTTATTCAGAGAGACCTGGACAAGCTGGTTGAAAAGAATTTTATGAAGTTCAACAAAGGCAAAACAATATTTCTCCTGGGGAGGAATAGCTCCATCCACCAGTACATGTTGGGGGAGAAAAAGATGAAAATCTGCCTCCCAGGAAACAATCTGTGTGTCCAAGTTGACCTTGACTGAACAATGTGCCCTTGTAGGAAAGAAAGCACCCTCTGAGAGCACTGCCAAAAATAAGTGTTTGAGTTCTTTGTGATATGAACATCTATAAAGAAGAATCTGACACTGAAACAGTGTCATCACTTTATTTCACATAAAGGAAGGAAATAGCCATCCAATGACAAATACTTGCAGTCAGTAGCAAGTTCCTTAAACTGATATCAGAAAGTCGAAATTACCTATATCCTACTTTTCAATATCTCAAGTTATGTCTCCAGGTCTTTCTTTTCTGACTCTCAGCTCAGAACCTTATTTTTTTGATCGAAGTAAAAATTGAAATTTGTACCCTTGGAAAATGTAAGCCTGAATTTTAAAGGAGGTTTGTTCATCAGAGCAGAAAAGCTAGCTGAAACAAAGGTTTGCATTACAAATTTCAAAACCCAGGTCCTGCTACTTTTCTTGTCCTTCCACTGTCATTTAGACAATGTCTACGATTTTTAATGTTTTCGTATTTCAATCTTTTCAGAATATCTCAGAATTTTAAGAAGTTTTGCTTCTTCAGCAGGGTTTGAAATATTTATGTACCTATTGTCAACTTTTTTTCCCCACATATGCATTAAGAATGATGCCACTAATCACAGTGTTTGAAAAAGTAGTTTAAGGACTAATACTCTGTGCTTTGTGAATGGTCACTGATATGTGAGCAGTTAGTGCCTGAAGGCCACCCAGAGCCATGTTATTATTAAAGCAGTGTGGAAAAGCTGAGTTTGCTATGGTCACTGTATTCACACACACTCTATTTTTTTAGTAAAGATCTGCATTTCCACACAAAATGGTTGTTAAAAATAAAACAGCAAGGTGTGACTAATGTTTGAGGAGCATAATGTGTTGGATTCAAACCCCAAAACTCACCATCTTGTTTTCTATATTTCTATATTTCTGTATTTTCTATCTTGTTCTCATTTATTTTGTGACAGAGTCTAGAAAGACAGGTTTTAGGTATTAGAGCTGCTAGGGTGGGAGAGGGAGATTGGTTTGGAGTTTTTTTTCTTTTCTTTATAGTGCTGTGCAGCTCTATTTGTGCTTGTAACAACCAAAGTCACTAACATGGCTCTATCCTTTAAACTTTTATTATTCATGCTGTAGCCTTGATGCAAGGATTGACTGAGCTTTTCTTAGAGAAGAAGCATTTGTTCTCCAATATCAAGCAAATTTAAGTACTCACACAGAAGATGTCATTCATGTTGTCTTCATCTTACAGTACATTTGAGTGTCAAGAGAGTACAACACTTCTAAACTATTAACAGATCTGCAGGCCTTATACAAGGATTTACTTATTATTGCTGAGATGAGACTTGACTCTGAAACTAACACCAGGAGCACAGCAGAACCACCCAGCAGAAGTTTTAAATTTCCATTTTTTCAGCATCCCTTCTAGTGGGAACTTCTCCAATACCCATTACTTCTTTATACAAATTCTTGAGCAATGAATAGGGAAATTCTTCAATTCTTTGCTCCTAGCAGTGTCTCTTCTTAAATCTCTTACAAGAGACCTAAGGAATACAAGTTTGCATTCTGTCTAAATTATTAGGTTTTATTTTTAATCCTATAGATGTTCTTATTGGTGACAAATTACTTTCTGAATCCTGTCAAGCACATGGCCTTGGTGATATAATAATGCTCATTACATAAAGTTTCGTTTTCTATGTAGTCAGCTACAGTTCAGTTTAAGGAGATGTCACACTTTGTACATGTGCATATATGTATTTGCATATATTATTATTGGTATTATAATTTGGCAATAATGTTTCAAACAGAATGGAACCTCATTCTTTGCTTTAACCTTTCCCTAAGAGCGAACTATTGCAGTGCCTTGACAATGTCCTATGAGAAAGATGTAGAGGGGCTTTTTACGAGAGTGTGCAGTGACAGGACAAAGGGAAATGGCTTTAAACTGAAGGAGAGTAGGCTTAGATTAGCTATTAGGAAGAAATTCTTTACTGTGAGGGTGGTGAGACACTGGCTCAAGTTGCCCAGAGAAGCTGTGGATGCCCCATCCCTGGAGGTGCTCAAGACCAGCCTGGAAGCCACACTGGTCTAGTGAAAAGTATCCCTGTACATGGCAGGGGGATTGGAAAGCAGACAATCTTTAAGATCCCTTCCAACCCAAACCATTCTGTGATTCTACTTCAAAGAAAAAACCTTTCCCCATTCCTGAAATGAAGGTTGGCATGAACACTGTCTGAACATGTCTGTAGAAAGAGCAGCATAAATAAATAAAACTGCTCATACAGATTTTGTTCAAGATGCCTCTGAAAGAAAAAAAAAAAGTCCTAGAAATCTGAAAGCTTCTATTCTTACATCCTTGTAGCAAGTGCTGTAGGACAAGTGTTCATTTTGCAATGGTATTTTTCATTTTCAACTGTAAATTTTCTACTAGATATGAGTAAATGATCTTTGAGGTCCCTTCCAACCAAACCATTACAAGACTACTTTTCAGTTAACTAAACATACCATTGACAGCCCAAGACTCTGTAATCATACAAACCTTTCTACACTATGCAGTTATTTACATCTACTAATTTGACTCTACTTAAATAAACAATGAACTAGACATTCCACAATCTTTAAAACAGAGATAGATTATACAAAGAAGTTTTATCTCTTCATGAGCTGAAGTATCTCATGATGATCTTATTTCTCCTCTGAGTCCAGAGAAATCAGTGGAAATTAAAAAAAATTAATTACTAATTGTGGTAAACCATGAAGAAATCATGTATGAAAAAAATTGACCTGACTTTTCAGTGCTGTGTTTATATGACTCATAATTTTTTTTATCAGTTATAAATATTTTACCAAGCAACTGTCTGTGAAAGTGCTTGTCATGACCTAGAACTTAAGTTATCAGTAAACATTCTCAGCCTTATGA
Source organism: Origma solitaria (assembly GCA_013397895.1). Classification (NCBI taxonomy): domain Eukaryota; kingdom Metazoa; phylum Chordata; class Aves; order Passeriformes; family Acanthizidae; genus Origma; species Origma solitaria. Next base: position 662,123 of record VZRL01006424.1, read on the forward strand.
TTATAATTGGGCAAGTTGCTGTTTGAATGTTTCCTATGGTTTAAACGAGTTATGGAAGAAAATACACATGAGAAGCAAGAAACTATATACGTGATATAACTACACTAAAAGTGTTTAAATCTATGCTTTGAAAGAACAAAATTCCTTCAAAAAACCAGTTGAGAAGATACGTCTGATTTCATACTGAAAGTACTTTTATGACAACTGAAAAATGTCTATTCAATATCATAACTGTGAATTTTTACATTAGCAAACTCAAACTTCTGCCACTTTGAAATTTTCCTAGTAGGAAAGGTCAGGTACTCAGAGATGTCTCCATACATCTAATCCTTGAATTTCTGAACCACTTCTTATATGAAAAGCTGGGCCTGACTATCTGGTTCAATGGTATTGGAGAAGCTTACTTATTTCTTTCTAGTGCTAGGCTAGGCAGCAATTGTCCTCTGTCTACTGACCTTTATATTGTCAGTAAATTCCTTCTGTACTGGTTCTCCCTAAATTGCATCTTTTTGCTCATAAACCTTTATGACTGCTGAGCTCTCTGAGTATGCTCTCAGAATACATCATCAAGATGGAGTCAGCTTGCTACTGCACTATTAAAACAGAAAATAAAAATCAATACAGCAGTTTAGCTACAAATAATATTGGTACTCTTTTCCTTTTGGACTTTGCCTGTGTAGTGAGTTACGTAAGTTCTCCTTTTCCCAATGTGTTGGGTGCATGAAGTCTTAATGGGATCTAACATCCCAAAAGCAAATAATCAGCAATTTTAGGCCAGAGCAACCTTTCACAGTCTTCTCTGATGTTAGAAAATAAGTTTTCTTCTTCTACCAACTTTTAACTACATAATTGTAATTTAAGGTCTATTAAATGTAATTACCCGTAAGAAGTGCAAGTTGTTTTTTGCCACAACAATAGAATTTTTCATCCATCTCTGGTACTCCTACTATATGTTTTTATGTAAGTGCTCTGTGACAGTCATAGCACAGTGCTGCAGTAGCAAGTCTCCAGGTGGGGTGAAATCTGTCTCGTTTAGTCCCCCACCTTTCACGTACATTTTTTCCTATAGAAAATACCTGATACTACTCTACATGGATATCTGAGTGCCACAGAGGAAGATACGGTATCATTATATTTAGACACCAAAATTTATACATCTGGGTGGCTTTTAATTAATGGATACCAGAAAATTAGAGATAAACAAAAATAACTGTCTATTTTCTGGTGAATTTAATGGCTTTCTAAACTGTCTTCACTACTTATTGCTAGATCATCACTGACTGTAATGATAACATAAATACCTAAATGGATGCAAAATTGTGCACTGAGACAACTAAATTTAATTAACTGCAATCAACATCTACAATCTACAATTTGAAAGCTCAACTCAATACCCAAGTACAAGGAAAAGTTGCTTTAGAATACAATTTAACCTTTGGAATGTTTAGATGTATACAGCGAAGATAGCAGCTCAAAATCTTGTCAATAACACACAGCAAAGTTCAGTTTCTATGTGGATACAAAGAGCAAACCAAGATTCAAAGATGCCTCCACAGTTAGCGCAGAAGATTATTGTTGATGGTGTTCATAGTGATAGATAAGGAATCAGAAAAAGTAAAAACTGAAGACTAAAAATGCTGCTGTATTAGTGCTAAATCATATAAAATCATGTAAGTCATAATGTAAAACTGCCCAAAACTAATGCAGTTCACTTTAAATTATCTTCTACTCTGCAAAGTTTATAACACCCTATTTTGATCACAGTTTAGTTCTTTACCCTGAATGTTTTATGTTTGAAACATCTTACACAAGCTTTGCCCTAATTACCTAAAATAGTTCTCCCATAGTAATGTAAGGATTTCAATTTTACACCTACTGGATTAAAAAGTCACAACTGCAGGCTGTCTATGTGTGATTAGTTCGTCAAACTGAATTTTAAATAATTTTGAAACAGTCAGTTATTTTAACTGGTTGTGTGGTTGTTTCGGTTTTTTTTTTTAATTATGATAATTGCTTATTACTCTTCTTAGTATTTCACATAGTAATTTTTAGTAATTTTATATTTACTGTTCAGTCTGGCCTCTTCCAGAATTTAACTAGTGTATATATGCCAAAAAAGCAGTCTGTGGAGTAAGAAACTTTGGTGTCATATTTTACATGAGTATGTTGTAAAATTATTTAAAACATTATAATTTCCTGTTCTGATCAGAGGAAACTTAGATACCACTACCTAAAACAGACATTGCCAATCACTAAACTAATGGCAGACATAGCATCACAACTCTTTTGTTTTCAGTCCAAGAATAAAACTTTTTTTTTAATGAGTGACAAAAGTTCTTATCTCATGGGATTGAAATGTCTGCCCCATGTTTCCTTGTAAACCCTGTCTTCTTCATTGCCTCCTCTAAATCTATTCTTTCCAGTTCTGCTATTAAAATTGATTCATCTCGTCAATTCTCTCTCTCTCGACACTCAAAGTGATGTGTCAATTTCCCACTCATATCCCTAGCAATGCCTGACACTCCATCCTGAACCTGATGTTTCAGGAGAATCCTGACTTTTCAAGTACTGACGCCTGCCTCTCAGCCTGGGTTTGTTTTTCCGACAATGGAGAGGCATAATCACGTATAAGACCTATTCACCCAACTTCTTTCAGCACTCCATTACTGCAAAAGGTCCTTCACGTCTAGAGGTGCTTTCTGTCTCCACCTATTATTACTAAACGTATTTAATGTATCTCACACAGCTGTAGATGCCTACAATGTAGCTATTTTCATGCATTCAAAAAATATTACCTTGTTTTTTCCTCTGTCAAAGTTGACCTGCTGCCATAACCAACTTTTATTTGAGACACATAGAGACATGGAAATCAGCACAGATCTGAGTCCTCTGTGTCACAGGACCTGGAACAGTTTGCCTAGAGAATTTGTGGATGACCCATCAGTGGAAACGTCCAAGGCCAGTTTGGAGGAGGCTTTGAGCAACCTTGTCTAGTGGGTGGCATCCCTGCCCATGGCAGAGGACTTGGAACTAGGTGATCGTTAAGATACCTTCCAACCAAAGCCATTCTATAATTCTATGATTCTCTGAGCTACAGGAGACCCATGGCATTCTGACTCATGCCAGCAGTTGCTGGCAGCCAGGCTCTTGGCCTCTACAGACTCTCCAGAAGCAGTGACCTCTATAAGCAACTGAACTGAACCCAGTCAACCTCCTCTTCCTCACTTCCACTTCTGTTAATATCTTGCAAACCATGTTCAGTAAATATACAAACTGTCATGCATGCCTTTCCTTTTTCTCCAAGTAGCCCAGCTCTACATTTGCCTGCTCAGCCTCAAAAAGAAAATTTCTCTTCTTTTTACAATCTCTGCAGAGAACTGACTTCTTTTGTCAATTTAGGTACCATCAATACAGCCACTAAAGGAATATAAAACTAGAAGCAAAAGAAGATATAAAAACTATGTACATACCCATAGCATACATCATGTTTATCACACATTTTCATTCGAGAAAAATTCCATGGTTGCATATTCTCCGTTTCATTTCTTGTGTCACCACCCTGCACCTGGCAACAGATTATGCCAAATCAAGAACATAAAATCATTGGGGATTTTGCAGGTTATAGTCTTTACCCTTGAAACTGATCAACTATTTATGGCACCGAAATAACAACATAACCAAGCCCAATGTTAATGATTCTTCACATTGTAAAAGCTGTGCAAATTCTTGAACCACCAGACCACAAGTCATGCAGTAGTTTAAAGACAGGCACTCAGGTCATGATAGTAACATCTTCTTCCTACTTTTTCTATTATATGTGCCCATTCATTGCAGGGAATTCATGCACAAACCCTTGAGCAGCAGCAGCAGCAGCAGTGCAGAAGATCACAGCCCCTTCTTTAGTATTCAGAATTGTTCGTCTCTTGAGGGTTCTCTTGACAGACTAAAGAGAGACACTACGACAACACATTTTTTAAAAGGGTTGTTTATTGAGGCATTTTTTCACTTGTTAATTCAGTTAATTTCAACTAAAAAATCTTATAAGCATTGCTTTGTAGAAGCCACAATTTTGACCTCAGAAATACTGAACTACCACTGTTAGTTTGTTTTGTTCGGATTTTAATTTTTTTTTTCATTTAGAATTTCTCTACAGCAGGGGCTCATCAATGAGAAGAAAGGAAAATGTGTATCAATGTTCTTCTGATGATTTCTGGATCTGCTGAAGTCAATTGCAAAATCCTAAATGTCACTCATTAAATTAAGGTGAAACCCATAAAATTAGGGTATTGCTGTATTTTTCTTTGTTTTAAGGAAATGTGTCAGTGTTGGGCATATGGTTTCTTTCCTAAGAGATCCATTCACAGAAGTAAAGGGAGTTGCCACAATCTTTCTCCCACTCCTGATGCGGAGCTTTTCATTATTGTCTCAGTACTATTCATTTCACTATTATTTGTAGTCGAACAGTTGTATTACCTTTTAATATGATATTATTTTTAAAAAGGTGATAGAAACATTAAAAATTTGATACATAATAGAGCTCTTAGTCTCAATGTGGTTGCTTACATGCAGAAATTTTTTTCAGTTTGAGATTTCCTCAAAAAACCTGTCTAGCCTCTGGTTGCCACTCCAATAGATTATGAATCTTTCATAGGTACCCTGCTGTGTCTGCTAGCTCCATGGAGGTATTGCATGCATTTGGGATTCTCTCAGGTGGCACTGAAATACCTGTGTCTGGACAAGTGAGTCACAGACAGGATTCTATGCCGGGTAAACTACACTTCTATTTGGGGATCAAAGCTTTCATAGAATAATAGAGGCATGGAATATCTTGAGTTGGAAGGGACCTACAAGGATCATCAAGTCCAACTCCTGGCCTTGCACAGGATAACCCCAAAAATCACACCGTGGGCTTGAGATCATTGTCCAAATGCTTCTTGAACTCAGGTTTGGAGCTGTGACCACTTCCCTGGGGAACCTGTTCCACTGGCCAGACACCTGGCTGGGTGAAAAACCTGTTTCTAATATCCAACCTAAATCTTCCGGCCATTCTTGTGGGAAAATTTCCTGTCACGGGTCACCAGAAAGAAGGGGTGTGTGCCTGATCCTCTGCTTTCTCTTGTGAGGACATTGTGGATAGGTATGAGGTCTCCCCTCAGCCTCCTCCAAGCTGAACAGACCAAGTGACCTCAGCCACTCCTGAGATGGCTTCCCTTCCACACCCTTCCCCAGCTTTGTAGCCCTCCTTTGGACACTCTGTAATAGCTTTGGGCTAAAATGGCACTAGGTGCCTAGAGTAAGCAACCAAAACTTTCAGCTTTTTGCCCATGGGGACTCACTGCAGGAGAGCAGAACGGTCTACCTAAAGATAGCTAATACTGCTTTAGATTAACTGTGCCATAGCTACTAGCAACTTCCACAACTGAATCTACAGTAGGGCATCTCCTTTCAGTTCCATGAAGATTTGGATCCTCTTAGCTCTGAGTAATTTTTTGTGGAGCTGGATCCTGTCCCTATACATAGAAATCTCTTTCTACCTACAAAGGTATCACGTAATTCTACCAACACCTTTTTGAAAATCAGCTTGCTCTCTTCAGTACCAGACTTCAAAATAGGGTTACGCTAAGATGACCTGAGGCTACACAGGCATCCGTCACTTTATTTTTGCTCCCTACTCAATCAGTCAGTATAGATGGACACTTGATTTAAGAAGACAAAATCTCCACTTGTAGATATAGATTTTAGCATTTGCAGTTGTTTTTCTACACCGTGAATACAACAAGACAGTTGCCTTACTCAAGAAAATTATATCATATGTTCCTGGAGATATCTCACCAACTTCAATGATTGAATCATTAAACAGATGTGTTGAGTTGAGTTTAATGCCAGTCGGGAATACCTGTTTTTCTCTAATGACTACTAAAACAGGTAAGATGAGTAATGCAAATGCACATACTGCAACACAAATGTCTTAAGTTATCAGAAAGGAATTCCACTTTAGGTTCCTATTTTTTCCCTTCTGCTCTCCACAGTGAATTATACCTCATATTCATTAGCTTATGACATTGTTCCTGCTCATTTTCTTTTATAAAGCCCAAAATTTAATGCTTTTCTTTCAAGTTACTTTTATGAAATTTTAATACTACTTTGCTTCCTAATCACACTCCTAATTTATTTTGTAAATTTTCAAGTTATGCAGTGATATTTTACAAAGCAATCCCAGAAACTTTCTAATTAAAATATCTTTGCACGGAAGAGTTTAATCTTTTAAAGAGCGGATATTATACTTGCTGCTGTCTCTTTGATCAGTCTTAAAATATGTGATACTCATTCTGAATTGATCAGTAATTTTTGTCTCTTATAAAGAATTATTTAACTCATTTGAAAAGTTTTGGGATTTTTATTACACCAAACTATTTGTGAGAGGTCTGAAAGCTTGATGGAAATAATTTAACTCACTGAACATGTATAGACTTGATTGCCTTATCTAACACAATTTTGAATTTTGGGAAAGAGAGAAGACTATTTTAAACTACCGAGTTCCATGAGGAAACAATTTTTCAGTAGTTAGAGGACAGAAAAGAAGGTAAATGTTGGCTCTGCGGAAAGACTGACTCTGGTTTCTGTCCCGAAAGACTACATGCCTCCTTTATTATGCGGTGAGTTGACCCTGGCTCTATCGTTCCACCTCCTCAATCTGACAGGGGAGAAAAAGATGACAAAAAGCTCTGTGGGCTGAGATAAGGACAGGGAAATCATTCAGCTTTTATGACCACAAGCGAAACAGAGTCAGCTTGGGGAAATTAATTTGATTTATCACCAATAAAATTAGAGGAGTGTAATGAGAAATAAAACCACATTTTAAAAACACTCTAACACACCCCTTCCTTCTTTCCAATTTTCCCTCCCCCCTCCCCCAGCCACTCAGAGGGACAGGAAACAGGGAGGATGTCAGCCTGTAATCAGTATCTTTCAAAGTGCTGGAGTCTGGAAGGTCTGGGGCCAAAGCTACCCCAGAAGAGCACAGTTTCCAAAAAACTATAGCTGAAGGCTCTGAAGCTGTTATCACACAACCCCATTTGCCTGCCTTTTTAACAAAAACACTTTTGTTAGACCTGTCTTGGATCTACATGAATTTACTCAACTTAATAGAGTTCTCATCTAAATTAACAGGCATATGTTGGCCTAAAGAGGGATAATACAAAGTGAGTTTCTGATCCTTTCATACTAATTATATGTTGTGGTCAATCTTTAGCAGCACTTTGTAACAGAAGCTGTTAAAATTTTTCCTGGGGCAAAGTGATACATAGGAAATTTTCATTTTTATAAACAAACCAGCTTTTTTCTCTTTTTTTTTTTTTCCATGCTTATTAATGGAATTGAATAAAAATGGGTCTACTTTTCTTTAGAAAATTTTCATGGAATCATAAATTGTATTTTCTTTTGTAAGTGGCAACCAGACAACATGGTTTGTACTTCTCCATGCAATTTGCTACTGTTTAGTTTAGATAAATATTAAAATTAAGCTATTTGAAAAGCCTTCACTTACTGATGATATTAGCAACTGCCACTATAACTACACTTGTACTCCACTGACCTTTTAAAACCTCAGCCCTAAAATTCCACTGGTGTGTTCTGATCAGACTGTATGTCAGGTGCTCTGGGATGATTTATCAGTTAGAAATTATTTGAAGTGGGTGTACAGTTGTGATATATTTCCCATAAGGATCTTCCATAAAACTTACAATGGGCATAGAACAAGGTCACAGGGATGTTATTCAAGTTAAAGTTTCCATTCTTAGTTTTGAAATCTGTGGAATCTGGCTTCATTTACACCGTATTCAAAGGAAGAGCGTAGAAATCGCCCTAAAAACAAGAATGCAAATGTAATACTTGGTCTTTATGGAGTAGGTAGTCTTTTTCAAAATAATAAAGGAAGACTGTCTCAAATTAGAAAATAATCAAACATAGTATATGTGCATTATGAATGCTCATGAAAAGAGAAAGTGGGAAGGATGTTTTGTACTGTATTGGGTGGTTCTACAGAACTCAGCTACAAGAAACGTGAAGGAATACTTTTTAATCACATAGTAGGAAAACTTAAGGAATATTAGACCAGTCATAACTTTTTGTCTGTATTCTTCCTTTCTTCTGGGATGGTGGTAGGGAACTAGAATAATCAGCAGCACAGTAAAACAATGTCTGTCTAAAGTTAGCAGAAGGAAATCTAGCTCAGAGAAGAAAAAACAAACTATATCAGCACAGCTAACTGCAAATTCCATAGAATCATAGACTCTCCTGATTTGGAAGACCTCCACAAGGATCATCAAGTCAACTCCTGGACCTTCACAGGACAACCCCAAGAATCACACCAAGTGCTTGAGAGAACATACTTCTTTTTTCTTGCTTTTAATTTCCTGCAATAAGTGAGCATACACTATTATTTCAGAACACTACATATACGTAACCCCTTTCATCTCTGTATGTGTAGCAGGAAACAAATATCCTATTTCCTTGTAAATTGTTCCACTGTACCCAAACGGACGTCTTGGGCCTCTACAGAATCTGCAGCAACTGCTAACGAAACTAGAGTTCAGGAAAAGGAGGATTCATTCAGTGTGTCTCCTGGCATGCAAAAAAGTTGTAAGGATCACACTGGAACACAGGAAGTATGGCATATTCACCTCATCAGCTGTAGAAGGGAGCTTCTCCTTATGGTACTGATAATATAAAGGTATATCAAAGGTATTTGTGATCTGTTTCAAAGCTTCTCCAAGTTAATGAAACTGATGCATGACAGATCTAGTTATTTAAAAACAAGAAATCAAACCTATTTGATTAATTCAAGAAAAATGTTTGCACCATGCTCCAAATTTAAGACCTGTCATCTAGATCATCCAGCTGCACCAAGCAGATTTTGTCACAATAACATGGAGCAGACCACATACATTCAGTAAAAAGAAGTATTGCTGTGCTTATTTTAATCCTTAGCATGTGCAGTTCTCAATTATCAAGCTATATGTTGCTGGGCATATTTCAGCTTAAAAAAAATTAATATTTAAATCTCTGACTGCCTTTTATAAAATTTACAATACCCTGGAGAACTTTTCATCCATAGAAGGAGAAATAACACAGTGCATATTTGCAGTTGTCACTAATCCCCCAAAAATGCCACTTTATTAAAAAATAAAATAAAACATTTTTTCTATTTCTAAATATGAAGATGGCAAACACTCTGCAGAAACAATCAAAAGTAGTACATGGAATAGGTGTACTATTCATACTCTGTGTATTTACTGAAATCTGGCATTACTCCATATCATATTACACTGACTTGCACCCTACCTGAGGTGGTGTGGAGGGACTTTCACAGTGTATACTGTCACCATAAGTAAGCAAAGAGAGGCGAGATTTATTTCAGAGAATAGTAAGCAACTTACTTTGGGTCATGTTGGTGTCCTAATTCCTTTAGAACATAACTGGCTCTGTGAGAAAACCGGGGGCCTTATTTTAGACTCTGAGCACAGCTGGTCAAGTGGAACCACTGTAGAAGTTAGAGTGAAGCAATACTGTTTGCAATTTACTCTCACTTATTCGGTATTTAAGGGGCCGTTCTCTGAAGCACCTGATATATAGTTAGAATAGAGCCCTTAATTAACCCTTCTTTATGCATTTAAGATAATAACAATGATTACAGTCTTGTTTCATTGCAGCAAAGGGCAAACATCCCCAAAGAAATGTCATATAATGTATGTACTCTGAATTAGAGCTCACCCGACGATTCGAGTGCCACTTGCTGTGTTAACAGCACCATTTGTTGCCAACATGTTGGTTTTTTTTCCTCTCTGAGTTTTGCAAGAACATTCCAGTAGTGAGCAATTTTGATGTTGGTAATCTACACAACCAACTGGAATGAAACAAGACAGGAGAAGTGTTAGAGCTGTGAGCCTTGAGAGCTCAACATTGCTTCTTTAAAACCCGAAACCCGAAACCAAGTCTGAATTCCCATTTAGATGCTTCGTTGGACACGGAATTAAACAGGACACTGAATTAAAATCTGCACTGCTTAAGAGTCTAATGTTAATTCACCAAAATAAATGGAAAAATTACTATTCCTTTCAAGACCATTTTTGGACCAGATCCAAGAAGCATAATTTCCCCTCTTACAAAGAAGAAGCAGCTCTTCATGCAGCAGCCATTTCCTGAGCTCCAGTGAAAGCTCTGAATGAATATAATGTTACCATATATATATTGCTGAATCATGGTCAATTTCTTGTCCACCAGTATCTCCAAGTCCATATTTTGTATATCTGACCATATTTCAAATTACAATAATGTTCTTTTGCCTTTCTGGCAGGCACAGATTTTTCAGGAAATTCTTATCTGAATTAAATATCTGAAAAGATCTTCATTTTAATTTCAGATGAAAATTAATAAATTATATCAAGGGGCAGATGCCTTCTCTTTCAGGCTGTGAGCAGTTTCAATGCTACGAAGCTCATGAATTTCACATATTTGAATGAGCAATGATATCACCAAGGGTGTAACAAGTCTGTTTTGTATCAGATACATGTGAACCTGTTGTTTTGAATAGTCAAAACATCTAGGCACAGCAGTCCCATGTTGGGGTACACCCCCAAAGTCCCGACCCTTCCCGGGCCGACCCAGATACTGACAGCCTCGGGGGGCAGGAGTCCAGGGTGTGAACACACCTCTGGGGTTGGTCCCACGGGTGACAATCACCTCTGCCCTGCCCCTTCTTCTGGCACTTGCCCTGCCCGTCAGGGCCGGGGGGTGGTACTGGGCGTGGCGACCCTCCCCTCTCCTCCCCCAGTTCCAGAAAGTTCTATGTTCTCTAAGTTATAATTGGTTCCACCTGTGTCTGTAGTCTTTGGTTCCACCCTTGAGTTGTAATGATTCGTTACTTATGTTCTGTTGCCGCCCCCTTGCTGTGTTCTCATTGGTTGTCTGTTCCCCTTAAAACCGCGTGTCCCAGGAACCTCGGGGTCTCTCGAGTGGATCCCCTGCATTGCTGTCCTCCTCCCGCCGACCCGAACCCGAGCCCGACCTTCAATAAACCCTGCCACCGCAGACAGCTCTCTCGCTCTTTTGTTCCCTGCGCCGATACCACCAGCTAGCAGGCAGACGGACCTGAGGTTGAGAGCCTCCCACAGAGCCAGCCGGGGAGAGCCACCCTCCCAGGGAGAAGAGCTCCGGAGTACCCGCCCGGTTGCCCCGGCGACCTCCTCTCCTCTGGCACGCAGCCCAGGGAGGGACCGAAAGATACTTTTTATTTTATTTTAAAACTATAGTCCCACCTATTGAAAGTAATAATGAGGTAGGTGTCTATTTAGCTAAGGTGAATAAGGATCTGTCATGGACAAGGACAGAGTAAGTGGATTTATTTAAGAACCAAGAAGATTGGCGCTTTTACTCCACTCTTACTCTCTCCCTTAGTCACTCACTCAGTCACTCCCCTCCGGTCATGTGTTCAATAGCTCTTGACATGCTTTCCTTACGGAGGCATCAGTGCTGATCCCAGAAGGTCGGGAGAAAATCGTGTTGGTTCTTGCCATGCTGCTGCTCACAGTGACCACCCTCGTGTGTTACCTCACAAAGTCCCAGGCCACCCCCTGGCATTTGTCTGCACGCAGTACCCTGATTTCCGTGCTCTTCACCCACGTTCAAGATTTTTTCCTTCAATCAAGATCTTCACCCACTCGGGGAGAAACACTTCTTCCTAAATCTAAATAGTCAGTGTGCAGAGGCACAGCATGTGTTCAGCTTCCTGAGTTGCAGTTTTCTGTCTCATGTCGCTTGTCAGCTGGAGGATTCAGGACATGCTGCTTTTGTTCAGTTGAAGTTTTATCAATATTTTCAGACACATAGGCACCAAGTATCTGCCATGTTAGTATTCACATTTGAAGCTGGTTTTTCACAGGAAACATGATCTTGCAAATATTACTATGGTTATCCATTTCAGATTATAATACACTACAAAAAATTGTGACAGAAATGCCAATATTCACAGGTGATTCCTCTACGTCTAGAATTTTTCCTTTTATGAATTTTTGCTCTGTCTCTGGAATGCTGCCTTTGGCAAAATAGATATTATTTTCTAAAAACCAGATTTCATTATGCAAGTATTTTCTGAGTATTCATATTGTTTACTATCACTTTTTTGCTTATGCCAGTTGATGTAGCTATATACTCATAACGAGACAACTCACCAAAGTGAAAGCCATTAACTCATTTCAGTATTTAATCACCAAATAAAAATTGACTAAGCAAAGCAGCAGTAATAATTAAAACATAGAAATCAAAAAAGAACATTTAAAGAAAAGTAAGTTAATTAATTTCAACAAAATGGTTACATCTGGAAGTCAAAACTGAGGTTATAACTTGGTGTGAAGTGCTTAAGCTTTTCATAAGAGCCCTTCAGGGTACTATTGTAACAATAATCATGAAGGGTTCCCTTTACTAAATGGTATAACCAAGCTCATGTGTTCAGGTTCAAGGGTTATAAGGGAATGGTTTGTGCTAAAACAAATGGCAGCTTAAGACCTATTCATAAATTTAAATGCCGTCATGACAAATTTACAAGACATTACAAAATATTGCATGGCACAAGAATTGAATTTTACAAGATTCTATGTTACTAGAAATTGTTCCATGAAACTGTTCCATGGTCTGGATAGAAGGCAATACAGTTTTGCTTCTTAAGATGTTTCTAAGGCTTTCATTTTGACACATTCTAGCACCCCAAACATTGTGGAGGCCAAGACCTCTGAAAACACAAGACATTATATGGCTGATTAGCCTGAGGGTGAAAAATCCTTCCTGCAGAAAACACCGGTACTCCATGAAAACAGCACTGAAAACAAGAGCTGAAGAAGGCTGACGGATGGCTAATTTGTCGGATGAGGCTCACTGCTGGTCGAATAGACTTGTGTGTATTCAGTCATCATAGTATCTCTGAAGCAGACAGGCATCTCTCTGCTTGGCTTTTAAGGTTTCGGGGAGAGCTAATGGAGAATTTGTATTGTTCATCATAGAAATGATTGTGCTTTCTCTGTCTTGTGATCATCATGTATTGGAAATGGCTAGGATTTTTACTTGCAAGGTCACTTAAAAAATCCAGCCAGCACCAGGAAAGTTCAGGGAAACCACTTTGTTTCTATATTCTATACCCCAAATAAGCTGAAAATTCAGTATTCTTGTTTCATTAGTTACATACATGTAGTCAGGTTCACAAGTATTTCTATGATACAAATGTTTAGCATTGGCAATGCAAAGACCTGGTAATCTTCAGTGGGTGGAAAAAAGCACATATTAGGCACAAACAATGTCTCTTTTCACAGAAAACAATAAAAGTTGTGCTGTTGCAGCATTTGTTTGCAACTCAAATTTCACTTTTCAACAGGTAGTTTACCTGGCATAAAGTTCAACTGAAATTAATTACCACTGCAAACCAAATTGATTTTGACTCTGCAAACATGTGCCACAAATATTTCACACTTTCAAGTGATGGGCATTTTCAGCAAATTAATATAATGAATTCTATTAATATAAAGAGAGAAATATTATTAATAACAATAGCCAGATAAAATTCGTTTAGAAATACTTATTTTTTATCAGCCAGGATTGCTAGTTTTTCTAGCATTATATTTTTATCTATCATTCTGTGACTTGCATTAGCTCTTGAATACATATGCTTGGTGTCATGAACGTGTACAGCCCCTGTGGAAAATACTCTTTTTTTCTCAAAGGATTTTATTAGCCTACTGGGAAAGTAAAGTCTGCACTGAAAGCTGATATTGAGAGAGAAATATTTCAACAGATCTTTGTGTTGGAGTGTTCATTTACTAGATTATATTTATGCTTCATTTATGACTAATTCTTGCTATCAAGAGGTACATTTTACATTACACTTTTCAATATCTAAGTTCTGACAAAATATTTTAAAATCACTATTTTCTTGAGTGTTCCTCCCTCTCGTCAATTTTTGGTGGCTTTGGATTTAAGAACTAGGTGAAAAACACTGGATGACAGTCACCTTTGTCAAATACCTTTGGCTTTGCAGAGCGTCTTCAACATTGCAGATCTGAATAGAGCTCAACTCATAAGTACAAAAGTGAATGGGTCAGATCAAAGAAAATATGAAGCTTGCAGCTGAGACAAACCAAATCAATAAAGATTTAATTCAATTGGGTCATAATTTCATACCACTTATTTTTTACGGTTGCCTTGTTTCAATATATGTTTGCTTAGCCCTTGTGGAAGGCCATTGGTTTTTATGGTTTCTTTTGCTTTCTGATGAATGGATTATGCATGGAGAACAAAAAAACAGGACAAAAAACCAAAACAACCCATAAATAAAGGCTTTCTTAGCTTAATTTCTGTGCAATAACATACAGATTATAAAGAACAACAGCAGCACAAACCATTAAGAAGAGGCATCCTGAAAACAGCGGTCAAAAGGCGGAATCACAAACTTAATATCACATTAAAAAGCCATGGCAAATTTAGAATTGTATTTTTATGGAAGAAAGAGAAAAAAAGAGAGAAAGAGAGAAATATTTCAAAGCTGTATGCAGCGAAGTGATAATCAGTGATTATTCATGTTTAAATTAAGGACATAATTTAAATGCTTAGATCTGATCTTGAAAGCCTAGGTTCTTCTAAGTTCTAGTTCTTCAGTGACACAAATTGTTTTGTGTGGGAATTCTGAGAAAATAACTGTATCTAAAGAATGGATCTGTTCATGAATAAGTGAGTTTTAACCTCCAAAATTGAACTAGAATAGTAAATCACAGATTTTTCACTTCCCATATAAAATTAATTCCAATCTAGACCTTCATACAACACATGATGAGAACTCACAATATCACAATTTTTCATAGTTGTTGCCAAACCCAGAGCTCTAAAAGGAACAAATCAGAAAAATCTTATATGAAAGAAACAAACTGTTTTGCAAAAAGCTCTTTAGAATCACTAAATCATCAGGGCAGAAAATAGTCCATTTTGCCATTGATTACTAATTATTTTTTCATTATTTAGCTTTCTCTAAATTTCTTTTTAATTGTTCAGTGGACAGTAAATGTGAACAATTACAGCTTGCAGATTGCTTCCCATAGCTACTTGAAATTTTCTGTACATGTTTAGTCATCACCATAACATGGTATTTTTTCTACTCTTGGTGTATCTGACTGCAAAAAGAACAGTAAAGAATAGCAAACAGCAAATAACAGAGACATATGTCCATGTGCAAATGTCTTTTTTCTCATATGAGTAAATACCTACAGAAAAAAATGGTGTTCCCCAAGCATCCCTACAAGAAAAATTTGTTCCTGTAAATATTTACAGTTTGCAAAAAAAAAAAAGCAGGTTGAAAACAGTTACAGGAAACACCCATCTGGATTTAAATAAATATTTGTAAACATTGTTTTAATACATTTCCTCCACATTTCTTTACATATATAGCTTCCCCTCTTATGCTTTCTTAAGTGCAAAGGAAAATAAAACGTAGGAACTTTGAAGCTTTTAAACCAGTTTTATGGTTTTTAGTTGCCTTATTCTGTATATGAAATAGAGTTAATGTTTACTACAAAGCAGCCTCAATTATTTTTTGTTTTCATTAATTAATATTGTGTTTTTAAAACCTGTAGCAAGTACATCATATCTCTCTGTGAATTTTATCATTATATTCTTTGGTTGTTATCTCATGTAATATGGAAAGTAATCAACTATCCAATTTTTGTTGAAAATCACAAAAAGACTGTCATATAAGCTATAAGAAAGCAATTTCCTGAATTCATTGACCTTTCAATTGATATCATAACACAGCATAATCACTAGGCATTTAAATTAGCAATGTAACTCAATGTAGACGGATAACAGTGAAATCTCAAGGGTTTGTTGCTTGAACAAGACCACAGCACTGTAGCGAAAAGGGTAAATGTGCTTCATGTTTAGGGATGACCTTTAAGTCCCACAGCTGCCTATCATACATCTTGTTAATCTGCCCTGTTGTTGGGTTTATCTGCTTATTTTATCCTTCTTATTTTTTGTAGGATTTTAGTTTTCAGTCCAGTCTGACACTTCTGCCACAGGTGCAAGACAGGTCTGTGTGCTTTGTCTTAATCTAGGCTCAGAGACATCTGCTTGAGGAAAATGTTGGAGCACTGAAAAAAATATTTACTCATAAAAACTTTGTCTTTTAAATGAAAAGTAAAATACAAGGGGAGTTTCATATTGCTTTTCCTTTGACATATGTATTTGATTAGCCATTGATTAGAATCATCTGACATGATTTTATCTTCCTTAAGGTAAAACATCTATTCTAACTGTTTGTAGTCTGAATAGTCATCAGAGAGGAACTGGCACTCACAACTTTTTCTGGATATTCTAGTACTTAATCAAAGATGAGGCAAAAGAATATCTGCATAAAGATACCTCTCCGTTTCTGTACTGAAGATAAAGAGCAGCAGAAGAACAGCAGGCACAAGAACTCAAAGACAAGCAGGGAGAAGAATTCCAGGTCAAGCTTTTAGAAGAGGTCAAAGTTGAGATAATTCAATGTCTACAAAATTTGGGTTTTTCACAGTGCCTCTTCTATGTACAATCATAACCTGTCTGGGAACATGAGAGTATAGATGCATAATTTCCCTTGTTTAGACTCACAAAATTAGAGGTTTCCAGTTTGTGAGCCTTTGAAATCATATATACATGTATACAGAGACTGGACCCACCTTGTAGGATTACAGCTCAGCACTAGTTGAGTCCCATGAACACAGAGGAGATTATGTAATAAAAAACAAAATTGAAACAAAGCAAAACTAAGCAACTGACTTCCTTAGTCTGTGAGGTCAAATTCCATAACTATTGACTGGAAAAACCTTGGAAGAAGCATAAGGAATATTGATTGATGAAGGACTGGAAAATTTGATTATTTGGTGTCTGACACCGGTGTTTGAAACGGGTTTGGGGTGACTTGCCTTAGAGGCCAAGTGCTACACCACTGAAAACCCCTGACACTGACAAAAAAGATATCAAGGACTGAATTCAAAAGGCAGGTGGACAAACACTGTTATTCTGTAAGTCACCTCCCCTGGATGTTCACAGCTGTATTTTTGCTCCAGTTGAAATTCTACCACTATTCCAGCTTTCTACAGGTTGAATTCTGGAAATGTAATTAAAAGGTATTCACGTAGTATTACCTACTGGTTAACTGAAGATCCCAACAAATCTGTGCTGTAATAAAGTACCATCCCAAATGAGCTTGGGGTCCATGATACTTGGTAGCCTCAATAGCAATACCAGAATGTTCCTCTACATAAAGGAACACAAGTTAATTGATAAAATTCAAGTTAGTTTTTCTTTTAACTGGGGGAAGAACTACAGTTCTGTGTACACAAATCACTCTGTTCTTTTAATCTACTTTTTTTCCTCTCTGACATACAAACTTTTCTAAAATAAGCAGTTATTTTCAGGGTTTATAACATTCATTATCCCCTCTGCTTATCTTGTGTAGCAGGCTTGTGCTTTTTAAAAGGACATTTTTCTTCTTGTATTGCTGTTTACTTCTTGCACGGTACTTTTACAGAGAAAATGTCACGTTGTGAAGTCTCCAGGTAACCTCCATGCAATGTTTTTTTTTAACCACAACTTTATTTTACAAAAGGCCTTTTTAACAGCAAACCCAGATCAAAGCACTGCAGAGTTTGGAGACAAAACAAAAGTTCCACAGTAAAGAAAAATCAATGATCTTTCAAACAAATCAAGATTAAATCAAATAAGCCCGTTTAACAGAGGATTTTAAAGCCAAACAGTGACTTGGCTTACCTGATAGCCAACCACAAGTACAACAGATCAGATGAATATAAAGCCAGTAGTAAATGGCTGTATCCTTTCCAATCTCATGTTAATAACAAATAAAAAGACATTGAGTTAGCTCCTGCCACCTTTATTGGCAACTATTTGTTCCATGGGATGTCTTTCTGATTTCAGTAGGGACAGAATTAAATTAGATGCTATTTTATATAAGATGGCAGCAATTGGCTTTTATCATCAATCAGCTATATCATTTTGAGTAACTGTGAAGTACTGTAAGTCAATAAACATATTGGAGATGCCAATTAATTATTAGAATGTCTAAATTGAAATTCAGTAAGCTGTTTCAAAATATACAGGCCTTAATTACTTCCTTTTGCACAGAACGCATGCTAGATAATTTTTTTGAATAGTATGTCTCATTAAACACTGTATTTATTCATCAGTCCTAGTGGGGTGAAAGGTTTATAGCACATGGTCAGCAGTAGAAGGAAAAATATTTGACTTGAACCTACACATTTGTTCTTATACTGTAAGTGATTTTGGCATTTATAAACTGGTTCTTGCTCTGGACTCTCTAAATCTCAGCTAAAATGCCAAGCTAGTCATCAGCCATCCATTTCCCTTTCATCCAAGTGCTTTCCCCAGTGTAGAACCTGACACATTAGAAACTCTGCTGCTATTCTGCATACGTGCACAGTCTCAGTTTATTGTTTCAGTTGCCAGTTAAGCCTGACTAGTTTTGCATAAAATACCACATCTGACTTACCAATTCAGTCATAAAATATAAAATTGTAATCATAGCTGAAAAATGAAGTTTCTTTCTAAGCAACCTCCAACATTATTAGCAAGTAGATAGCTTATAGCAAAAAAATACTAAGATCCAACTCTCTTATAGTAGTTCATAGTTTATGATCCATCCTGAGTAGTCTAATATTTTAAACAATCCTGTTCAGGGTTTACCTCACAAGAGGGAAAAGAAGAGATAAGGCCACATTTCACTACTAAATATTACTCAAATGTACCCAATGAATTCACCAGACTTCCTAAAAACTGTCATACAATGAAAAATATCCGAATGTCTTTAGCCACAGAAAAATGTAGTACCGAATGTGGGAGACATCTCATGTATCTTTATTAACATAAAACTTAGGCACCAAACTTTGAGCTAGATAGATATCCTCTGTATACACAGTATCTTCCAATAGCAAGGAAGAAAGAGGTTTTAGAATTAGATACCCGACTTTAGCATATCAGAATGTGGATAAGAAAACTCCTACTCCTCATTGTGCAAACATGATCATTGTCCGCTTTAAAAGGATAAAAATTTTTATCTGCTAATGATTTTAATAGATCTAGAAAGCATTTATATCTATCTCACTGGAAGGGAACACTTCCAGTCACATGTCAAAAATGTTGCTTTAGATTCTCCTCGTGTTTTATGGGCCTAGAAAATACCCAAGTATTTTGTGACATGCACTTTTTTATTTTTCCTAGTTGGATGCTAATTTCTATAAAATAAATTAAGATGTTAATTTTAAATTAGTTTATATTCATTCATCTATAGTTACTCCTTTTCAATCATTTCATCTGGTTTGTGTCTGAACAGCAGGGGAACAGAGATGTCTTGATTGAATATGAGATCGGATGGGTCTTAATTTCATGGTTTTGCTGTTAGTTTAATATTTCGAATTCTCACAAATCACTGTATGTTCTCTCTTATACTGCCTTTACAAGGATTTGCTATGTGATTAGTTGTAACTTCAGGAGGACAAAAATCCTAAACTTCTTGCAGAAAATACAGTGATATTTGTCCCAAAACTTCTACTCCCTGGTGGTTTTTTTCAGTTCAATTTTCCAATGCAGATCATCTTCACAACAGCTGCACTAATAGTCAATACTCCATGCCAGGTCCTATTTTCTGATCCACAGAACACATTAAATCACTTTTACTCGCTAGTTTGCCAATTAGCTTTTTCCACTGGATGAGTTTTCTTCATCAATTAAAATTATTGGTGATCATCTAAAGTAATTTCCCTAGTTCGTTGCTACTAGTTCTGTGCCACTATTAAAGCTGGTATTTTATGCCTTTACCAGCTGCTCTTAACCTGTCTACTGATCTAAACAGAACAGTATGATATATTTAAATGCTGATATTTAAATTACAGTGATGGATGTCAGACATGTGATCAGTTAGAAACTGGGATCCACCCAGAATATCTTTTTATTTCCCTTATTTAGATCCACAGAATCATAGAATGGTTTGGGTTGGAACGGACCTCAAAGATCATCTAGTTCAAACCACTCTGCCATGGACAGGGACACCTTTCACTTGACCAGGTTGCTCAAAGCCCTGTCCAACGTGGTCTTGAACTGTTACAGGAATCTAAATGGAGCTGCATCCGCAATTTCTCTGGGCAACCTGCTCTCCTGCTCACAGTACAGAATTTCTTCCTATCTAATCTAAATTTATTCTCTTTCAGTTTGAAACCATTCCCCCTTGTCCTGTGACTACACACCCATGTAAAAAGTCCTTCTCCAGTTTCATGTAGGTCCCTTTTATGTACTGGAGGCCACAATAAGATCTCCCCGGAGTCTTCTGGTCCCCGATTCTCTGAACTTGTCTCCATAGGAAAGCTGCTCCAGCCCTCTGATCATCTGCGTGGCCCTCCTCTGGACTCCCTACATCAGGTCCGTGTCCTTATTATTTTGGGGGTCCCAGAGCTGCATACCAGAGCTGAGACCCAGGCAGGGTCTCATGAGAGCAGAGTAGAGAGGCAGAACCATCTCTTTTCGATTTGCTGATCACGCTGGCTTTGATGCAGCTCAGGGTATGGGTGGCCTTCTGGACTGCAAGCACACATTTCATGCCAAGTTTTTCATCCTCCGATAGTTCAAAGTCCTCCTCCTCCTCCAGACTGCTCTCAATCCACTCATTGCCCAGCCTGTGTCAGTCTTTGGGATTGCCCTAACCCATCTGCAGGATCTTAGTCTTCACCTTGCTGGAAATCATGAGGTTTGCATGGACCCACCCCTCTAGTCTGTCAAGATCCCTCTTGATGGCATCCCTTCCCTCCAGCGTGTTGACCACAGCACTCAGCTCCGTGCTGCCAGCAAACGTGCTGGGGGTGCATTTAATCACGCAGTTCATGTCACCAACAGAGACCTTAAACAGTGCTGGGCCTAATATCGACCCCTGAGGAGCATCACTTGTCGGTGACCTTCACTTGGACATTGAGCTGCAGAGAGCAACTCTTTGAGTACAACCATCAATCCAACTCCTTATCCACCAAGTAGTCCAACCATAAAACCCACATCTCTCCAGATTTAGAGACAAGGATATCATGTGAGACAGTGTCAAATGTTTTGCATGAGTACATGACATCAATTGCCCTTTCCAAAACTGTAGCCCCATCACAGAAGACTATGAAATTTGTCAGGCAATGTTTGCACTTACTGAAGACATACTGACTGTCAAGAACTGCCTCCATATTTTCCATGTGCCTTAGCAATAATTGCCAGGGGGATTAGCTCCATGACCTTTCTGGGCACAGAGCTAAGACTGACCAGCCTGTAGCTCCCTGGGTCTTCCTTTTACCTCTTAAAAAAAAAAAAATAAAAAAATAAAAAAATAAAAAAAAAAAGGAACTTCTATTGAAAAAAATGGGAAGTGAAACTTAATCTGTAAGTGTATGATCTGGAAGTATCCCAGGTGCATGCCAGAAAGAAACCTGGGTATGCATTGTCTCTCTCTGCACTAAGGTTTCCTTTGCAGGGGAACTTGTGGATGCAGAGAAAGAACTAGGGTATGTTCTAGTCTAGATGGCTGGAAAAGGAGGTGCGTGACAGAGCACATTTGCTCAACACTACAGACAGCAATTCTTGCTCAAAACCAAGTCATTGTATTTAAATCCTCTAAAGAAGTTACAGGCATTTTTTCTTACCTTGCCTGGACTTCAAACCTTTTGCCATTGACCAAAACACCTTTTTCTAATATATACCTAGTTTCTAGACATATATAAAAATATTGGGAGGTGGGGGGTGAAGACGGTAGTCTGCAATTGACTGTTTCTTTAATCCACACTTGAAGTTGCTAATATTGCTTGCAAAGTGTATGTGAATTATGTGAAAGCAACTTCTTTGATATAAACCCACAAATATTCCCAATGCCAGCTTTTATTTTCATTTAGGAAGCATTACTCTTGGAAGCATTACTAAAAGTTTCTAATGTTAATACTCATCAATAATCTGATTCAATTTAAAATGCATATAAAAACAGTCATTTATGAAAAATCTTATAATAAAAATCTTTAAAGAAGTACTTTAGCTTCTTAGGCAAAGATGAAAGTCTGACTTTCCTCCTTTCTCCATCTTTTACATTTTATGCTATTCAATGGCATAGGAAAAATACAGCAATAATCAATGCATTTCCCCCCTTTTCCAGTGAGTGCTTCAACTCTTCCTTGTAAAAGAATCCAAATTTTCTAAAGGCAAAACATCAATAATAAAATATACAAAATAAAATTGGCCATGAAAAGCACTTTTCTATTATATGTATTGTTAGTAGCAGAACCAAGACTTTGGAATATAAAAAAACCAGCGCATTTGAAACTTTGTAAAATCTTTTTTTTTCTCTCATTTAACAGAAAAAAATAATTAATTTTTAAAGCACTGTAGCCCCAAATTTCTATTACAGAAAAGAATGGGGATGCTAAACTTTCTACGTATTAATAGGTCTAATTATACTGATTCATTGTCACATTTTCAAATCTGGAAATTGATTTAGGCAGCAGTTTCAATGGAAGATCCTCTAAAATGATGACAAAGATCTCCAGTAAGACAGTTTTCTTTATCAGTGTCAAAGCAGGTTGGCTACTTGTGATCTCATATATATATATATGTAAATGAAACACACACACATATATATATATATAAAATAATACATGTAAGTCAGAATTCTGTCGATTTCTGGTTCATCAAGACAGATTTCATACTGAATCTTAATAATAGGATCTAGAAAACATGTCTACTACAGTAATGTTATTATCTAGGACAGTGGAAACATTTTAAAAGAAACTGCATCCAAAGTTTTTAGGAATTTGATCGCAACTTCAAGGTTAGACTGTAGCAGCTAAGCCACACGTGGTGGGATGACCATGGCTGGATGCTGAGTGCCCAGCAATCTTCTCTATCACTCCTGCTCCTCAACTGGACAAGCAGAAAAATACAAGAGGCTCATTGGTCAAGATTAGGACAGGGAAGGATCACTCAGTAATTACTATCATGAGCAAAACAGACTCAACTTGGAGAAATTAATTTAATTTATTACTAATTGAAAGTCAAAGTAGGGTAATCAGAAATCAAACCAAATCATTCAACACCTTCTTTCCACCCCTCTCTTACCTATGGGCTCAACTTAACTCAGGATTTCTCTATCTCCTTCCCACCACAGAGGCACAGGGTGACAGGGACTGGGGGCTGTGGTCAGTTCATCACTTGTTGTATCTGCCATGTCTCTCCCTCAGGAGACAGTTCCCTACAAATTTCTCCAACATGAGTCCTTCCCAAGGGCTGCAGTTTTTGTGAATTAATAAATCGCTTCAGTGTAGATCCCTGCAGAGTCATGAATCCTGCCAAGAAAACTGCTCCAATATGGGCTGCTCTCTCTGCAGGGCACAGATCCTGCCAGCAGCCTGCTCCATGGTGTCCTAGTCTCCACTGGGTGCATCCACCTGCTCAGCATGGGGACCTTCGCGGGCTGGAGGTGCATATCTGCTCTGCTGGCGACATTCATGTGCTGCAGAGGGACAGTCTGCCTCTCTATGGTCTTCACCAGGAGCTAGGCAATCTCTGCTTCAGTGCCTGGAGCACCTCTTTCCCCCGCTTCTTCACTCATCCTGGTGTCAGGACAGTTTCACATACTTTCACTCCTCACCTTTGGCTGAAATTGTGGACGAGATTTTCTTCCTTTCTTATACATGTTATCACAAAAGTGCTACTGCTATGGCTGATTGGCTCAGATTTGGCCAGCAGTCCTATTGGTCAGAGAAGAAGCTTCTGGCATATTCTAAAAGAAGTTACCCCTGTAACCCCCTCTGCTATCAAAACCATATCACACTAATGTAATATACCACATTACTTCAGAAGAAAATAATTTTGCTCCTAAACAGAAAAATAGACAAACAGAGAAATAAATTTCCTTGTTTTTCATTGCAACGGAGTACCAAAGATGTAACGTGATGTCACTGGAAGTCTTGAATGTGAGCTCTTAGACTGTGGCACAGGAACTGGACCCCCATTCAAAAGGCTTTACAAATACTAAGACACTCAAAAACATGAGGCCTAAAAAGTTTCATGTCTGATCAGTAGTGAAATACATTCAAACATTGAATTATGTACTTTCTTTCTACTTATATTGAATGAGATCTGAAATTCACAGCAGTCAACCTGGTAATAAAACAGTAATAAAACATAAAAACGGATTTGTCAGATCCCTCCCACATCAACTTCCACAGCTCAGCAAAGGATACATTTTTATTCATCTCAGACACGGATCTCAAATTTAAAATTCCTTCAGGAGCTTAGGGACTTAAGTGATGATTTTATACATGAGCAAATGATCACTTTTTCTCTTAAATACAATTCAGAATATACTCTTATACCATATTTTTAAGTCATACTCTCTGTCATATCCATATGTCATTCTGTTAACATTAATTCAGTAAAGTGGTTTGTGACCTTATATTCATTTTATGCTGAATTATTGGTTTTTCATAGAATTATAGAATGCTTTGGATTGGAAGGAAAAACATTAAATATCAGCTTGTCCAACGTCCCCTGCAATAATCCGGGACATCTTCAACTAGATCAGGTTGTTCAAAACTGTCCAACCTGACCTTGAGTGTTTCCTCATTTTTAGTTTTTAATATCTTGCATCCTATTTCTTCTTGCAGTTCCCTCATGCTTAGGTTGAATGTAGTGTAAACAATGTGAAAGAAAGGAATAAGGTCTGTTATTGGTTAACCCATTTTTTCAGCACACAAATAGGATTAATCTTTTCCAGGATGATAAAAAACTAGCTCAAGATTTTCAATAATTGTAAAGAGGAAATAGAAATGAGAGCTGGAACATTTTCACACCATGACAAACCTTATTGCATATATTTGAGATATTCTAAGAATACTTAGATTTTATTAGGTTGTCTTACCATGTCTCACATTCCCAAAATGTAAGTATCGGCAGCTGCTTGTCTCATTTCCCTGTAAAAACTCCATATTTGTTTAGTTCATTATGTAGCTCATTCAGTCTCCATATATTTTTAAAATGGAAACTGGTTTACAAATCATGGCTTAGAATATATTGTGAAGCTACTCTGGGAATGGAGAGTCTGGTCCTAATATCACAGATCGACTAAAAACATACATATCCTTTAATGGCTCCCAATCGAAGGCAAAATTTGACTATTCTATAGCACTTTGCACCCCTCTGTCCTAGAGAGTTAAATAAACAGAAATAGGAGGAATACTTTTCAGAAGTAAGAACACCAAGGCACAAAAAAGGAAACAAGCAATAGTAATTGCTGGGATAAACCCAGATGTCCAAGTCCCATCCTAGCAAACAAATCTTATATATGTTAAGAAAAACAGTTTAGTCATGTAATGTCTCTTAGTAGTGAATAAAAAGAAGCAGATATGCCAAACAATTTTAATGCTGGTTTTACAATGAAATGAATCATGTCCTAATCTCCATTGACTGTATCAACCAGATTTTATTGACTATGAAGAAAAACCTGCATAAAAAGCTCGGATAGACACATCCAAACTCTATACTTAGTGAGATAAATTCCACCTAAACATTTGGAAATCATTATGCAATACATAAAATACTTTTAAGCTTCATTCCTTTCTCTAAAAAATTTAATGAAAGTAATTGTAAAACTTCTCTTGTTTTCTTGAAAACTTTGTATCTCCTAGGGGCTTTTTGCTGTATTTCTGTTTGAGGGTGATGGGTTGGGGAGGGTTGGGGTTTTTTTTCCATTTTTAACAGGAAATTAGTAACATAAGAAAACCTAGACAAAGGAAAAGAGGGTAGTATAGGAAGGCAATTTTGATCATTCACTAGTGAGTTGATGTATTTCTCACTGGAGCCACTTATAAAATTATTTTATCTTGCCAGATAATTATAACAACAAATTAATTTTATTTTTCCTTCTGCTTGCTCCTCTTTCTATATGCTTCATTCCTCTCATATATTTCCATATATGCAAATATCAGCCTATAATTTCTCTCTGCACCATGAAACTAATATCCTGTGATGGAATGCTAATTTAATTGAACTTACTTCAAAGTGGATGTTGAGCTGTCATTTCAACCAAAGTTTCAATAAATCTTGTCTAAATACTATGTGGTTTCTTAAAGAATCGTCTTTGCAAGCTCAGAAACCTCTTCATTAATTTATTTTGATAAGTTTAGACATCACAAGAGAACTCTTTGTTGAAAACCCTTATTCAAATGTAAGTTGTCATGCTAGGGGAAAAATACACCTCAACTATTATGTTCTCTTGTTCAGTGTTTCCAAGGATATGAAAATTATAAAGGGTCAGTATCCATCTGGTACTGAGGCAGATGACTAAATAAAAAGTTTATATTTCAGAACTAGTTATTGCACAGGTTATTTGTAACTAGGTCTCTACAAAACACTGATTTAAAAAAAACACAAACAAATGCGTGCAAATTGGACTCCTGTTATGTATGCTGACAGAAGCATTGTTTCTATACTGAAATTCCCATTTCTAACAGTGAGACCCAAAAACTCTCGAAGAAGATTTTGCATGATGCTGCTCCGTAACGGTTGAGATCCCCTGTCCTGGTAGAGTTTTCTAGGACCAACTGGCTACCTTTATCATTAAAGTACATCTGACTGACAGCACCATCCATTCATGAGTCTTGGAAAGGTCAACAAGATGCATCTGGAACACATATTTGCAACTGAACTTCTGCTTGAAAGGGGAATTAAAATAATGGAACTGTAAATAAGGAGATGCAACAGAATATAAATGAGAAAGAAACTGAAAGACTTCTGACAAGGTTCTTTAGTTAAGACAGGAAAATTACTTGTATCTAAGGCAATTATACAAGAATTAATTTCCAAATTTTTCTAACTAAATCAAGCCTCTGAAACATGGTGTTTACCTTTCCAAATTTTCTGCCATAGCAACCATGAGATGTCTCTCCTGTACAACACCTATAATTACAAAAATTTTCATGTTCAGTGTTATTGCCTAAAATAGATAAATTGTAAGAATAAGAGACTTCTTTTCCAAACAATAAGAAAGATATTTTCAGAATACACAGACTGCATAATTGAAAGGCTACCATGCTGAAGTTGAAAGTTTCCACCTTAAAGAACAGTAATTTGCACAGCAATCAGAGGAGAGGATGATCTAAAAGAGATACTGGTAGACTACAGACACATCCAGGATAAATAGCCATCTCTGATCCTCTAGTAACTGGATGAGCAGGAAATGAAATTAATAAATTTGTGGGGTTGTTTGCATCTGTGCCCAAAAAACCACCATAGTAATGAGGTGGAAGCAGACTCCCAAGAAAGACGGAGTAAATAGGAGTAAATAAAAAAAACCCAGAAGTGTGCATCAGTATCACTATCACACAGAGCTACTGTTTTGTAGGCCTCAAAATCGCAGTTATGCAAAAAGGTGATTTTCAGACTCACTGGCACAGAATCTTGAGTGTCAAGGCAAGGTGAACAGGGCTTCCAATACCTCCTACGGAAACTGAATAGCAAGCTGTCTATCCTCAGTTCATCTGCAGTATGAATCAGCCCTGACACAACTTAAATCTGTGATCAAAGGGGGTGCATAAACCAAAGTTATTAGAGGTATAACTGAACCAAGTACAAGCAAATCTAAGTAGTTCTCCCAGGAGTTTACTGGAAAGAATACAGAATATAAACAAATACTTTCCAGCTTTAAATATTCCAAAACATCACAAAGATTTTATTACAGGTGTAAAAGATTTATCTATACTAATATATATGAAAGATTTTGCTCTTGTCCATTGCAAACTATTCTTGAAATACCAAATATTTATATTCTTTCAATGCTTCAACCACCAAAGCCTAACAAAGGTACATTTAATTTTTTTCTACATTCCTATTAAATGTCTGCAATTACACTCAGGTCTACTCACGTCTAACATGCTTCAGGCGAGCACAGATTTGGATGACTAATGGAATGGAATGGAATCTGGATTTCCTATATTGATATACTTCTCATTAGCACACTAAATATTGACACTACCTTACTCTGACATAAGGAGCTAAACTTTTCTAGGATGCAGCTGACTGTTACATGTGACTGCAAGTCAGAAGTTTTCAGCTGTTTCTAAACTGCAGTCCACGCTGTATCCTATGGACCCAGTGTCTTCACTTTTCACGTAATTACTCTCTTGTCAACTCTGTCCTTCTTTCCAATAACTCCATCTCATGCTAATTGCAATTCCACTAAAATGAAAACCACAAGCTGCTCCCTTCCCCCCGCTCACTCTGGTGAGAGAGACAAAAGGCAGAGGTAAGAACAATATATGGGAAACAGCAATGAGATAAGAAAACAAAGAGTAACAGCATCATTATTAATAACAAAAATCTACAAAACTAGAGTGATTTACAAGCAAAAATGCTCATCAACCAACTCAATGCCACACGACCCCCAAGATAACGACAAAATCATTAGGCAGCAGACCCTTTGCGGGCCACCTTTGTCTTCCTGGCCAAAATAGATGCCCTCCCCCACCTCAGAAGTGAGAATCCCTTACTTCCACCACGTGGTAATAACGGGAGGTGGTATAGAATAACAACCTAGAAATGCCCACATGCTTCCAGACTCTGCCCCCTCACACAGCTACTGTGAAAATACTCACTCTGTCCTGCCGGGAGCCCCTCACAGTTAAAAAGTGTTTGTTGGCATTCAGAGGGAGCCTCCTCTGCTTCATTTTGTGGTAAAATAGAAAAATAATAGTTCAGCTAGGAAGCAGAATTTGGACAAGGTGTGCTTCTGTAGGGAAACAGAGTTGCAGCATCAACACATGTGGTTCATTTACCAGAGGATTTCAGAGTAACCTTGCAAATGACAACACAGTCCAGTGAAAAATTATAGCAGCCCTCCAGCTGTTTAATTTGGGATATGATAAATGGCATGCTGTTTGGATTTTTCTACAACTAGAAGAGATGAGGTTCAAAATCAAGCTGAATATACGTCTGCTCTTTCAGTAATTTCACAGTAGGGTTATCAGAGACTATTCAGTCTAGACTAATTGAAGGAAAGTTCATTGCTGTTGGAAATAGGTATCTGTGAAGTAATGTTCCATTTCAACCAGGAAGACAAATTGTTGTGTGTTTTACACTTTAAATAATTACAGTAACCCCACTAGAGAAAGGAGGTAATATATGTGAATACTCAGTTAGTCGTGATATGTGATATGTTATCCCTCTGAAGCCTAATATAACAGGAACTACAAGACAGGCATTTGAGAACTGTGATGTCATACCTTACCAGCTGCGGGAGAACATAGCAAAATAAAGTCATGGCTCACTGTAAACAAACATTTTTAACCTTGGTAATGGCAAAGAGTTCTGCAGTGTTTTTTTCCAGAATATTATATCACTATGGAGTAATCATCATTGTATTTTACGAAAGCCTAGAACATACAGTCTACTCGTGTCTTTAATCAGTTAACACCAATTAGGGTATGAACAATCTGCAAGTATGATACCTTTGAAGAGAGTATATAGAAGAGAAGAATTGACTCACCACCTATTGCAATAAGGGGAGACTGCGCATCCTAGGCTGTCTGTTTCTAAACTGGAATGATATGAGGCTTTTCACACTTAGAAGTAAGACCATTTTGAAGGGTTTGAAGAAATCTCTTTCCACCTTTATTTAGAGATGTGAATGCCTATTTTCACACAATGATTGGACTTTAACACATCAACAACCAGCAGTTTGAATAACCTTCATGAACACCATCTAAAACAGATTTTTTATTTAGTATCTCTTGATTGTAAGCGGATGGCTTCCAGATGCTTTCACTCTCCATAGTTAGATGAGGCTATTTATGGGTATCGAGATGAAAGAATGACTGATTTTTTATGTTATTTTCAGATCTATTTCAAAACACGTGAAATGCTAACCAAACTAATAGAAAGGCACTTTCACAGGAATATATCTCTGCTTGAAGTGGCTGATTCCAAGCACTAAGCAAATATACAAAGTAGCACAAAGTAATAGTGATCTATTATGTCTCCATTCTTCATATTTTTGTATCTTTGCATAAAAGAGAACAAGGTAATTTAACTCTAGCTCTCTGATCCTTGATCCTGATTGCAACAGAGCCCAAGAACTGAAGAAAGATTTTCTACCAGAGCTAACAATTATGACATAAAGAAAGTGCAATATTTCAGGAAAATTCTAATCTGGTCAAATAGGGCAGGTCATACTGTCATGCTACAGCTCAGTAACACAAAGGATGTTTCACAGTCTCGAAATCAGATGGCTTCATTGCTTCAACTTGGCCAAGAAATAACAAAAAACTTGCTGCCAAGTACAGTAGCAATCATGAGTGCACATCTGGGTCTTTCTTACTCAAATCTCAATTACTGCTGTGCAAATTAAAAATAACTTTATCAAGGTCATTACATTTAAAGCAATTTAAGAACAATGTAGGGTTAGAATTAGGCTAATCTCTTTAAAAGTATTAAAATATATTTGTAAGGACTATATCTTGCATAGATTTTTTTCTACTCCTCTTGACTGCTTTCCTAAATCTCAAAGATATTTTTGTGCAATTTTTATTAAATTCTAAGTCATGCTATAGTATAGATGCAACACTTTTCACTTTTGGGTTTTTTTTTTAAGCTCTGCAATTCTAAACCAGCTGTTAGACAACATATGCTTGCTTGCTCCTTTGAAACAGATTTTAGTATTTCATGGCTCAAAACTATATAAATAGTAATTTCAACTTATATGAGACATGCTAGAGGTCAGGTATAGACCAATACTCAAGCCAGCAATAAACAAATCATTTCATTTCACCTGAAAACTTATGTTTATATTATGCTCATGCTTTAACCCTCAGTTGAGTACTATTCATTCAATTCAAAAAACTGCCCTTAATGAGTAACCAGTGTTGGCAAGTTTGCACCACTTCCTAGCTCAATATAGCCAATATAATCATAGCAGCTTCTAAAACATGTGAGAGAAATGATGCAGTGGTCTATATTTCAAATTATCCTTATTCTTTGGTAAAGAGCAGTTTTGTATAATTACAACTAGATTGACTCAGCTCTCCGGTAACTGAAGACCCCTACTAAAAACCTCTGCATCAAACATCCTTCTTGTAGTTTTCCACAAATGTTTTGTGTCCTTTCAAGTGATTAGTCTTTCAACATGTGCACACAGACTATATTCAAATGCAAACAATTTATTTCTTATCTTTTCCTCCTTTTCTTATCCTGAATCAGTCAAACAATCAATTCGTTTATAATTGAAGTGGAACTACAGTAACAGTTGCAGTAGAGTTAGCTCTGAATTGTAGTAAGATACTTTACAAAGGCTGTGTCTCATCCCTCAGGGTAGGGATTACAAAGGTAGAGATCCTTTTTGCACATAACACTTCATAAATGATTCTGACCATTGTTCAGTATTTCAGAAATAGAGAAAGAGTCATATCTTTTAGAAACATACAGTTAGTACCCAGTTCTAGGAAGACAAATTCTGTTTTTCTAACATGAATTAAAGAGCAGCCATGTGGCTTCCATTCAGGCTTCACCAGTTGATTTTTATCTTTTCCGAGGTTAAGCGCTTGCTATAATTAATGCTGCCCCCAGGTAGTTGTAACTTTTACAAATAATATTCAGCATGTGATAATAGGTCTCACCGGCCGTGACAGCAGCATGGGGTCACATTAATACAGATTAAATGGCCTTGAAAAAAATTCAGTATTAAATTTATCTTTTCAGTTCTTTTCTCTTGCAAGTAAGCCTGTAGCAGAAATAGGAGAAAAAAAACCCTATCAAACCCACATAAAGTTTGTCATCTTCCAATTGTCTTGAATTGCCAAAGTGTTATTCATACCTATTCTTATCTTTATTTTATATGAATCAGGTTCCATCTTTCAAGTGCTATAAATCCATAATAAGGTTTTTGAATGCAGTATTCAAAGTGCTCGCTGGAGTACACCGTATTTAAACGGCTGCTTACACAGCCAAAGCACTTGTTCCACTGTCTTCTTGGTTTCAGCAGTATTCATTTCACTGTTCTTTACAGTGTATCTCATCTCAGGCACAGTAATATAAAATTAATAATACTAACATTCAATTTGCTCTTTTTACTCTATCAGAAAACACAAAGATGGGGTAAAGAGTCTTGTTTTCATCCCAGTTACAATTGAAATTGAAGAGCAAGTGGATGTGTAGACAGAATTTTTGAATGGTTCTAGAGGTTTTCCCAGGCCAGAAAGAAGAATATGGTACATACCCAGTATATCTAATACCTGTCAAGAACACAGATGATGTCTATGAGTCACTGTTGAAAGCTGTAATTTAAACCATGCTCAAATTTTACTCCAGACACTGTTAGCTGACTCTCTCAGAACACAGAAGACGCAGGAGTAAGCCAGCATGAGTGTAATTTGTACAGTCAATGGACCAATGCCCAGGAAAAAACTAGGAAACTGACCCTATGAACACCCTAATTTTTTAATGCTTTGTCTTCATGCCATATCCGCTATTTGGGACAATATTTAAGATACCAATAAAAGCAAAGCCAGTGACCAAATTAGAATGAGAAATCTGGTGGGTCTCAAGAAGTTTCAGTTACTTTGGATAACTGATGAGAAAATTTGTAACTCTTCTGAAGGCAGAATTGCTACACAATTGTCCCTCCCAGGAACTGAAAAAAACCCCGTGTCTTCTCAAAGTACAAGATGCAGATAACATCTCTTGTTCTCTCTTACAGAAATATACAGAACTTTGAACATTTTTCTAGATATAATTTTGAATATAACATAGTATTCATAAATATTTCTACCGGTGGAGTGTGAAAGAGAAAATCCATATTACTGAAAAATTCATACACTAGACACCTATGACAAAACCACCTACACAGCATAAACTACAGACCAAGTTAAGATCTCATATTTCATTTCCAGCCCTCAATACATCTACATAACCTCATTTCCCACCCTTAGAGTTTTATCTCTATTATGTTCTCAAGGGTGTTGAAAGAACAACTTCATAAACTAACCTAGCACTCCTAAATCACTTCTTTTAAAATTAGCAGCTGCACTTCTTTTTAAACAGTTATTTTCTTCTGTGTAAGTAGGATTTTGCACTGTTAATAATTGTACACCCACAAAAAGTGGCACATTTAACCATAGCAGCCATGTGGGCATCATTTCAGTAATGACTCATGCCACTGCTCTGGTGTTCTGACCTCACTGTGCCTCCCTCGGTCAAGTTTGGCATTATGACACTGATATCTTAAACACTAACAGCCCTCTTGAGACCAATTGAGGCAGCTTGAGATGATCTCAGAATATTAAACACCCACAACTTGAATAGCTTCTGATTCATGAGGAGGATACTTCCAACAGTCAAGCACTCTCCTCCAAAGTGAGCTCTGAGTCTCAGAGGCGGTTAAAAAGTGAAAAAGGAGGGTAGGAGCCAGAAAAGCTTGAGACTGCTTTGTATGACACTTGGCCTAGTTAATGTTAGTGAATATGTTATGGGTCAATAGAGCAGACACTCACAAATTCACAATGCTCTGATTTTGTATTCTTCCCATGAGGATAGAATTGCTTTGTTAGTTCATTCTTACAAATGGGAAAAAAAAAAAAAAGTGCCATTCAGGGGACACTTAGTTTACTCATTATATTGGTAGAGACAGAAAATATCAGTTTTTCAAGCTTTCTTTTACATAGCTTGAGTCCTTGACCAAAATGAAAGCTGCAGGATATACTTGCCCATGTACTTATAATGAAGACATTACAATTAAAATAGAGAAGCTAAAGCCAGATAAAACCAAGACATCTGGGGTTTTTTTAAGGCAAATAAAAAGCTACAAAGTAAAGAGCAGAAGATTGAAAATATTTTGTCTCAGAACCAGATATTCAACAGTTTTGCAAATTTTGTGCTAAATCAAAGAAAATTCTTCAGTACTCTGCTGTAGAATATTCTTAGCTCATGGTCTTTAAATGTGCCGGGAGGTTAGTACAGCCCTTTTCACTTTTTAGCTCTCTAAAATTTTAAATTATCTTATCACAATAATAAACTAAAGCTCAGTTTTAAGTGCTCCTATGGGAATGGATGCCTGAGAGGATTATTATGGGTTTTGAAGGCAGTGACCTCTTGGCCATCCATTTGAATCTAATTTGGCTAAGTAATAGCAATAAACTTTTACAATCCAATGAATATTTAATGGAATAAATAAAATTACTTCTGTATTGTTATTTTTGATTAATGATTTAAATCTGATTCTCCTTGATTCTTGAAAAAAAATATGTTTCCATATAACAATTTATATGCAAATACATATTAAAGATAGGTCTATTGCCTTCTAATTCAGGCATTTTAGAAGAAATTAAGGCAAAGAGAGTGAGATATACTAAGGGGAGATATGTGTCTTATTTTCTTTATCCACCAACGTTTTATCAACAAGTTCTGTGTGTGCTCTGCAACTGAGTAGAAAAGTTGTAATAATGAACTCTTGCCTCTCCTCAAATTCTGTGAGATGGCTAATAGATACATTATAGGAAAAAGCCTTCTGACAGAACAAAAGCAAAAGAAAAAAAAAAGAGACAGCTCCTTATTCTTATTTACACCTATTCATACAGCTGAAAAGTAACCTTAAATTAAACCAATCAACATGCTTAGTATGTAAGCCATAAATAATCGACGGTCCAGTCTTGAAGAAGTTGTCTTTTGAGGATCAGATATGCCAGGTATTATATCTCTGTCCTTTCTAAACTGTATTGTTGCATAGATGAGAATATTTAGACAAGCAGTTAATCCATCTATTTATGGCTTTGATTGTGACAACTAACAGACATCCTCAAAGAAATGCAGTAATTACTGACTTGACCCTTCTCAGTATTAAATTTTGACACCATTGACTGAGGTGATGAAAAAAATCAAGTATCTTTAAGGTTTAAAACTGTTTCTGGAACCTGGCTGGTGCTCCAAAAGATGTCTGTGTAACAAAACAAAGCCAATAAATGTGGTTCTCAGAAGTCTGAGTAGATCAAAGCTTTTGAGAGGCTCCAAATTAGCTGAATCCCAAGGTCACTATCCGACAGTTGTTTAGTATGGTACTTACATTAAGAAAAAGAGGTTTGGGGATTTGCTTATACTGGTCACAGTGCTGCTGTACTCAGCTTTATTGACTCTAGTGTTTAAGTTATAGCACACAAAGAATGTTCATAATTAAACAGCAACTTCATGTTAGCTACTGTCATTATGTGCAATTTTATCCTGTACAGAAATATCTGTTAGAGTCAGACATTTTTCATCATGAATCATTATGTTTATATAGAGAGGCTGTTCTCCATATCACAACAGTCGCTCATTTTGGAGATCAGAAACTAAATATATATATATTTTACTACCTGGGCAATCACCTACTATAGAAAAAGTCCTTATAAAATGAAAACATCTATTTTGAAATAAAAAGTAGTTATAGGACAGCAATTAAAAACTGGTTTTAATTAAATTCTGTTATTTTCTGTTATGATATAATATATTAATATACTAGTATATTCTATTTTTTTTCAATTGAGGGAAATATTAACTATATCTTTCATATACCAAACTCGGAATTCAGTTTGGCTACTTCTTTTTAGGCAATATACTGTTAAGTAATTCCACTAAAGAGCTTTTCTGACAAGAATTTCCAGCTGAGAGGTCTTATAAAGGGATTTTATTGTTGTTCTTAACCAAGTATAAAACTCATCTATATTTAAAGTAAATGTTTTGACTTTTTATGTATAAGGCAGGAACATATTTTCTGTGATTTGAAATTTCTAGATAGTTACTGCAACTAGAATAATCATGCCATGACATTTAAAAATTAAAAAAACTGAATTCTTCCCTTTCACTTTTCAATGATCTTTCACTTTCTTTTACAACGAAGAAAAGGAACGAAATTAAAAAACCTTGAAACCCAGTAGTGCTTTAATATCTTTCCTTTAAAAATGTCAAAGATTTTTTTTTCCTTCTTTTTTTAATTTTAGAGACAGTAATGAAAACAAAGTTGACAGATATTGCCACGATAACATGTCTTCTATAGTCATCTCAAGTGAGTGCTGGGGTTGATCATTCGCTCTGTTACAGTTCCAACATAGCTCAACATATGGTAGGATACTGTGACACACTTGCATGACTCATAAACCACAGATCTGATAGGTAAAGCAGGAATCAAAGGTTGAAATTGCTCTTCAAGAAGCACAGGGGACCTAAGGATTTTTTAAATTTATTTTGTTGTCCTAGGCAATTTGATTCCAGCAAAGTCATTCAGGAATTGCCAAGATAATAGAGATTTAGTTTACCCTTTGTTACGAACTGGTTCGAACACAGACGACAAAGGAAACAGTCTCTGCAAATAAAACAGATCGAACCCAGAAAGGTTCAAAATATACCCAAAAAACATGAGTAAAAACAAACGAAGTTAGATGTTGGCGCCAAAACATTGATATATTTTATTTAACAGTAAAACCAGCAAAGAGAAAGAAAGAGAAAAGAAAGAAAGAAATAGAAAAACAGTTGTGCGTGGGGGGTGGGGGGACAGAGAGAGAGGGGCAAGGGTTAGCTAGAAACACATCACCCTTCTGAGGGTCCCAACAATGTCTCGTTGTTCCCCTCCATCTGATCTTCTGGGTGATGAGGGTCCCCCACCATGCCACTATGCCGGAGAGTATAGAATCCATGGAATAATATACGCTTTGGGCCAGGTGGGAATGCCCATGTGTCTCTGAGGGGGCTAAATTTGACACTGTCCCTTGCAACACTGTGGATCTCTTGCATCATCTCTGGTGTAGGGTCTGGGGACCCCTTTGTGTGGGGGCTTTTGATGGGCCATGACACCCCCTGGGCTGTCCTTCCTGTGGATAACCTTTTCCTGGAGTGAAGAGGCGCTGCAGTTGAGCTCCTCTGGGTGTTCACTGCCTCTGACCGGAGGCTTTCTCACCACACACCCAGAACCTCTCTCCCCGCACCCTTTGGTGTCAGGGTCTGTGCTGGGCTGGCAGCTGATAGCCCTGGGGCTGTGGTCTCCACCCGAAGGTGCTAAGCTCCTGCTCTGTGAATGTATCTTATCTTCATCAAAGGGCAGAGAGCAGTGTCCTTTAGGGGCCCCATTCAGGGTTTTGCTGGTTTTCTCTGCAGCTTTTGTACAGTTTTGCTATAGTAGGCAAAAGTCCTTCATAAAGATGTTTAAGCCATAAATTATAACATTTCAGTCTCTGACACCATTGCACCCTTGGTTACAACAAAAATTCTGACAAGTCTCAGTATTTTTTTTCTCAGTGAGAAGACAGCTGATCACTCATAACCTGCATGCAGCTAACTTCTTACTTCCACGCATCTGTTTAAGCACTGACGTAAAACAATTTTGCTAAACTTTCTTAAACATCCTGCATTTCCTGGTTTGACAGGAAGAAATTATATAGAGTCATGAGTTTTTATAATTCAAGACTGTTTGAATCCCAAATACCTTTAAAAATAAATCTTTGTAAACGTCATAATTACGCTTATGTAGCCTTGAAAATGGTGAATTATGTTGTTTTCAAATTACTAGAAGCTATGTCACTCAGCAGAGAGAGACTGCTTCTGCCTCAGTATATGAGCGTTGGCTGTTGGTACCCAACATGAGTCTCTGCAGAATCAAAAATTTTGGCCCATTCATGCTAGACCAGTTATGATTTCTCACAACAACCTTTTAAGGTATGCAATACTAATCAGTAACCCACAGCATTAAAATTTTTAAAATATTTTCTTTTACAAAACGTGTAGTTCAAAAATACTGACTGCTGTGATACAGTACTGCCATTATAAAGGATCTGACTGATACTTTATTGTCACAAAGGACAAATGATTGAAAGATCTACCGATCTCCTTTTCCTGCTGGATGGTGTTTTCTAAAGCAGAAATTATTCTCCTCTAGATTCTCCAGTTGAGCCCAATCTTTCTTGAAAAGCTCATTTTATACCGAGACTTTACTTAGGTCAGGTATTGCAGAATATTTGCTTAATGATGGTGACAATAGGGTTGGGTGTTTATGGGTAAGAATCAGGGAGAAGGTCCAGAAGGCAGATACCATGGTTGGAGCATCTCTTACAGAGTCAACCAGGAGGAAGAGGCAGACAAAATATTCTTCCAGAAGCATCTGTAAGAAGTCTCATTATTGTTTCTTCTCATGAGGGACTTCAACATACCGGGTGTATCCTGGAAATACAATACAGTAGAGAGGAAAAAGTCTGGAGTGTGTGGAAAATAACTTTCTGATACAGCTGGTTGGGGACCCAGCCAGGGAAGACATTCTGACGGACCTACTGTTTGCAAACAGAGAAGGACTTGTGTTTGATGGGATAGTCCTGAGCACAGCAATCCTAAAGTGATAGTTTTCGATTCTAGAAGTAAGGAGGGGTGCCAGGAGGGGGTCCCTCATTCAACTTTTAGTGGGCAGGCTTTGGACTGCTTAGGAGACTGGTTGAGAGAGTCCCTTGGGAGGCTGTACTGAAGGGAAAAGTAGTCCAGGAAGGCTGGACATTCTTCAAGAAGGAAATATTAAAGGTGCAGGAACAGGCCATCACCTTGTGCCAAAAGATGAACCAAAGGAGAAGAAGAACAACCTGGCTAAACAGAAAGCCTTGGCTGGAACTCAGGAGGAAAATAGGAAAGTTTATGACCTTTGGAAGAAGAGGCAGGCAGCTCAGGAAGATTTACAAGGATGTTATGAGGTTATGCAAGGAGAAAATTAGAAGGGTCAAAGCTCAAATAAGACTTAATCTGGCAAATGCTATGAAAGACCATAAAAAAATTTCTACAAACAGATTAGCAGCAAAAGGAGGGAAAGCAGAATCTTCATCCTTTATTGAGAATGTGGGTAAAGAGAGTGATAAGGGATGAGGAAAATGCTTTCTTTGACTCAGTCTTTAATAGTAACACCAGCTGTTCCCCAGCTACCCAGCACCCTGAGCAGGAAAACAGGAACACAAGCACAATGAAGCTCCCATAACCCAAGGGGAAATGGTCAATGACCTGCTGATGATTTCTGCTAATATCTTGACTTTCTCACAATGAATGAATTCTACCTTTTCAGGCAATAGGATATAGAAACGTGATCTTTAACCCTGACGGCTACCCTAAAGGTGACCTTTAAAAACCCTGAAAAATGCACAATTATTTACCCGAAAGTTAATTTACAAAAAAGATTACAAGTTAATATTTTAAATGGAACCTAAGTGCATTTTTGTGTGACTGTGACCAAAAATCCTGAAAGAAAAATAAACACTGTACAAGGATGTTTCTAGATGTTACAGAAAGGTTAGGTTGTCATGTTTGTTTGTTTGTTTTAACAGTTAAATACTGTTCTAAAAATTGGATTTAGAAGTTCAGAATCTGTCTGATCTGTACATCTATGGTGGAAGATATTTGTCAACACAATTAGAAATTCAGGAATGAGTCACAGAAAGGGTCAGTAAGCAGCTCACAGTCAATTTGAGCTACCAATTTCCCTCTGGAATTAAAGATTTTCATACCTAACACTAAGAACAGATTTATCTTCCTTATATGAACACAATAGAATGCAATTGTTTACATAATCCATGACATTTAGAACAGCTATCATGAAACACAGGTTTTTACCATTCATCTATTGCTATGAATAAGGCAGTGCAGTCAAAGCAGAAAAGTCAGGTGTATTGTAAAATAATCCCACGCAACTAAACTGCCACCAGAAAGCCTGCAAAGATACATTCACTCGAATACAGCAGACACATATCATTCATTTTCTGTTTATCAGAGCAGTTCTAAAGGGCTAAAGTTCTAAAGTTCATTTTTGAACAATTATGCAACACTGTAAAAAAGTATAAATAAATTTTTTAAATTTATTTCATTTCTGTACATTCTTTATTAAAATCTGCATATCAACTTTACTGGGCAATTTTGCACTCTAGCACTCTGGGGTTACTGGTATAACATAAAACTACAGTGTTTCTTTTTACTTCTCAGTGTGCTTTTTTCCTC
This sequence comes from Origma solitaria, assembly GCA_013397895.1. Lineage (NCBI taxonomy): Eukaryota > Metazoa > Chordata > Aves > Passeriformes > Acanthizidae > Origma > Origma solitaria. The sequence goes on from VZRL01006424.1 coordinate 702,266, forward strand.
TGCTATGGCGGGCATAACGACGATCAAAACAGTTTAATTGTCATCCTCTCTTACATCTTAATTTCTTCCCAGGTATATTTTAATAACAAAAGCTTTTTTTTTTTTCCTTGTTTGTTTGTTTAGATTAAGTCCAGAAGCTATGGTTTTCTCCAAGTCTGGCTGGAGTTTCTGGCCACACACTTTTACTGACACTTTTCAGAACAAAATATCATCTGTACAAAAATTATCTGTCTCTATGCAATAAAATTAATCTGTTGCATTTCCCAGTGACATGCAACAAGAGCTGAACATCAGACAGCAGTCAGAGGAAACAGCACTTTCCAAGAAACTATACACCGTGCACAAATATGAACTCTAGTTTTATATGTCATATGCCAGGACCTGGATACTGAATGAAATTACCTGGCATTAGCCAGCTCCCAAGAAATGTTTCCCCCAGGAATTAAATGAAAAAGTTAATTTCTAGGTATTTTTATTCTTTGAGCCTATATACAAGCATATGTACCTAGCCTTCTTTGTCATTCCTCCATGATTTTGCATTTTTCTTATGGTTCAAAAATAATAAAACATAAGAAGTTATTATACACTTCCTCTTCAATCTCTGATATCAAGATTAAAACAAAATGTCCCTTTAAACTCTACTTCACCTTATAGTGAACTTTTCCAGAATCCTCCTCCATGCTGTCAGCATACCCAGTGGTATATTTTTTTTTTCATTTATGTTGAGGTAAAATAAGTGACTAGGAATAATCTCATCATTAGTGGTACAGTTCTGGTAAAAGTAAAAAAAAAGAAAATTCTTCCATATATTGGCATATATATTTATGCAAACATATAATTATGTTTGTGGACAAAATAATCTGGTTAGCACCCAAATAATTATCCTGTCTCATTTTTGTTACTTATAGATCGCTTTAACAGTGTTAATTTCATTATTTCAGGTACCACAGTGCCTTTTGTATCCCTCAAATTACTACAGTTCCTGTGTAGACTTTATCTAATCCTTCATTGCTATAATAATTTAAGAATAGGTCCTCTAAATCAATGATAATTTATCCTCTTATTCAATAAGGCACTTTCTGTTTTGGTATTTCCAGTCTCTTATGGTCATAATAATTTCTTGGGTTATTTTCCAAAACGTGAAGAGTTGGCTTTGTCCTCTGCTGTGCAGAGTTCTAAATGGACTCCAGTTTTTAATTTCCTATATCTTTCTATTTTAATATCATTCTTCACAGTACATTCTCCAACAGTTCAAAAATCCTATCCCTTCTCCATCATATTCACTTTTGTTCAGGCAATTTCCTTTGCTTAGCAAATTCTGCTTATTTTGTTATCTCAGATTTGTTTTCAGTCAGGTTCTGTTTGTTTGTCCTATTTTAAAATTTTCCTTCTATTTCATAATAGGGGATTCCAATTACTCCCTCAAATTGCAAGATCTCATCCACAGATGCATTACAAATTTCTCTCTGCTTTTCTTTTAATAAACTCTATTAAAAGCACCTTTCCATCTATTTTACATGAAGCTAAGTACCTCTCATATCTTTAATAGAGTTAGCCTCCTCTGCTTGAATTAACTGAGCAGTATTAAAATCAGGTAATGCTTCAGAAATAGCTGCTTTAGAAATATGACTGCCTTTAAATGTCTTTTCTGCTGCCACCCATTTGTTCCACATTTCAAGTGAACTTTAAATCTTCCACATTTCCAAATACTTTCAAATCTAGTGAAATTTTTCAAGACTCCAGTCTTCTTTTCCCGTTCTTGTTTAACCTTTGTTTGGATGCTGCGCATTGCTCTATAACCAGTGAAAAAAGAAGTGGCTAAGAATGGTAGAATACCTTGAGACTCACCCGATTTCCAACTGATCAGCACTGTGAAGCATGGGCAATTGCATCTTATAACATTCAGCGACAATTAATTCAAGATTGCACCCATTTTTCATAAGAGTGGAAAGGAGGAGCTTGGGAAATAGCACCCTGACAGCCTCACCTCTGTGCCTGGGAAGAGATCGTGGAACAGATCCTCCTGGGGTCCATGCTAAGGCTCAGGGATGTGATTCAAGACAACCAGCATGTCTTCATCAAGGGTTGAGTCCTGCCTGACCAACCCAGTGGCCTTTAATGATGGAGTAACCGCATCAGATAAGGCTTTGGAGGGATCTAATTGTAGCTTTTCAGTGATTAAAGGGGGCTTATAAGGAAGACGGGGACAAACTTCTTTAGCATGTCCTCTCACACTAGAACAAGGGGTAATGGTTTTAAATTAAAACAGGGCAGATTTAGACAAGAAATAAGGAAGAATTTTTTTTTTTTTTTTTTACAGTGAGGGCTGTGAAACACTGGAACAGGCTGCCCATTCCTGGAAACAGGAGATGTCCCATTCCTGGAAACATTTAAGAGCAGTTTGGATGGGGCTTTGAGGAACCTGATCTAGTTGAATATGTCCTTGCTCATCACAGAAACCTTTTAAAGGTTCTTTCCAACGCAACTATAAGACAAAATATTCTTCCATGGCATCCGAGTTTAGGCATGTTGTTAAATAACTACCTTGCCAAGATTTTCAGTAATTGGCCCCGTGGAGATAATTCAGCCTATCTAACACAAAGGTCTGTGTTGAGTCAAAGCAGGAACTCCTGTAAAGATAAGCAGAAAGCCATACCATCCAGGCAGATAAGGTGGACTGTATTTTTTCATTTGATATATATGCTGATTTTGACTGGGATAGAATTAATTTTTTTCACAGAAGTTGTTATGGAGCTGTGTTTTGTATTTGTGCTGAAAACAGACTTGATAAAGGATAGATGTTCCTATTATTGCAGAGCAGGGCTTACACAGAGCCAAGGCCTTTTCTGCCTCTTGTATCACCCCACCAGGGAAGAGGCTGGAGGTGCACAAGAAGTGTGGAGAAGACACAGATGGGACAGCTGAGGTCAACTGACCAAAGGGATGATCCAGAGCATATGGCATCATGCTCAGCATATAAAGATGAGGAAAGAAGAAGAAAGAGAGGGAAAGTTCAGAGTGATGGTGTTTGTCTTCCCGAGTAACCATTACATGTGATAGAGTCCGGTTTTCCTGGAGATGGCTGAACACCTGCCTGCCCATGAGAAACAGAGAATTAATTTCTTGTTTTGCTTTGCTTGAGCACGCAGATTCCATTTTACCTATTAAGATGCCTTTATCAGAATCCAAGATTTTTTTCACTGTTACTCTTCTGATTCTCTCCCCAGGCCTGCTAGTAAGTGAGTGTGTGGGGCTGAGCTGCCAACTGAAGTTAAACCATGACAATGTGTAAGAAATCTTCAATTTTTTTTTTTTCAGAAAGAAAATCAGTTAATTAGATCAGCTATCTATCTCATTGTACTTGAGGGAAATTACAGGAAATTTCCATCTCAAGCTTCTTGGATCTCAGTCCATATAACCCTCCTCAATACAAGAGTGGAGAAAAGCACTTTTTGCCTAATAACTTTATGCATTCACTCACAGAGGTTCTTGTGACAAGACTTACTAATTTCCATAGAGTCAAAAGCAGGTTGCTACCACAATTGCATAGAGTTTTGTTCTACTTTCTAGTTAACATCAGGCCACTGTTAAGTCCAATGTGTTTGCACCACAAGACCAACCAGAGGAAAGACCCTGACTGATAGCACATACAGCTGAGTCCAAATAGGACTGATAGTCTCAAATTTGCTTGCAGAACCCCTTTTCTTTTTTAAGGGCCATCTAATTGTAGCTTGATATTAAATTTTACAATTCGAGAAAAATTTCCCATCTCAGAAAAAAACACATCTCAAACAGGTTGGTAAACAAAATCAAGTACATAAAACAATTCCAGAATAATGAAAACCAAGTACTCAAGTAGATGTCTCATGAATGAAAGAACTTACTGTTTTAAACAGCTCCCCAAGACACTTGAAGTATGTTTCTCCTCTTATTTGAAGTGGCATTTAGGGACACCAGATTCTGTTTACCACTCACTGCAGGTAAAGATTCCATTTAAATTTTATTCTTTTCTTGGCTTTGCAATTTTCCTACAACAATCTGTTCCATACAGTTTATGATAAAGTATTTATTTTCATCATTTTTGTGTATGCTACCTTTTTTATCATTAAATATCCTTACTGTTCTTGTGTTCTGAGATAGTGTATTTTTATAATTTTCTTAATCTTACTTTAAATTATGATTTTTCCGTGATTCTCATAATGCTTATCATGTTTCAGCACACTTAATGCATATTGTGATCTCCAGTCTTCAATAATATGACATTTTTATGAGTCATAGCACAACCTTGCTGCAAGATTTGTTTACTACTACACCTCTGTACACTGTATACAGGTCTATAGCACTAAAATTAACATATGTAATATGAAAACCTCTAGTGAACACAAGATCACATAGTCTCTCGCACAAATATTAATTTAGAAATTGGTAACAATTAATAAAAATCCCCTTTTTCTGCCAACCAATCAATCAATCAATCAGCCAACCAACTTAACATTCTCTTAACTTTGGAAGACTTGGAAAGAAGCAGCAAATGATTCAGGGGCTAACATTACTGTCTCTCTCACTTTTATTCAGTACTGTGACATCTGCTGTGTTTGAGTATCTGCAAGTCATAACACTTTTTACCACTTTTGCATAATGTTTTTGGAACAATATGAAGCATCATTAGTGTATTTCAGTTCCAAACGTTATTGTCTCATGTTGCTTTATTACCATAATAAACTTGTGAATCATAGTAACTAACACAGTAGGTCTCCCATAGTGAATTCATTTTCATATCGTCTTTTGTTATCATAGATGCGATCCAGAAAATTGTAAAGTCAGCAGTTCTATACAGCTTATTAATAAAGCACATTACAGGGATGCATTAAAGCCTCAACAGCTGTATTATAATGAAACACTCTACTTATAATTACAATTATGCTAACACTTAATAATAATTGGGCCTCTGTGTCTGTAGCTCATTTGCTCAATAGGACATTGGGTCTTGTCAGAAGTAGCCATTCCCTCAGCAGGTGACCTGGTTGCAAACATAACAGAGTTTAAACAGAGCATGAAGTTAGTAATGGCATAAAAAGGGCAGATCTGCAGGTGGGGTTACCATCTGTGAGGAGGAAAATATGAAATAATGAGCTATGTGGGCTTCTGTCTTCGTGGAGATCAGCTATCCAAGGGTGAAAAGAGGAGAAACAAAGATAATGGATGAGAATGGGAACAAAGTAGACAGGTGAAGAAATAATCTGACCTAAAACGCACAGCTTCCTAGCATTAAAAATATTTAGGACTACAATGTCAAGAGTAAACAGCTAGTTACACATATCCCAGTAATGCTACCAACTTTTCTTCCAAGATGGAAAATTAATTTGAGAAGACCAAGAGTTTATTTTTGAATCCAAACTTTCTCTTCAAGGACAACAGCAGGGATCTTGAAGATAGGTAGACAATTGTCCATTATATCTTCTTGGGTCTCCAACAAAAAATACACCAATACACTGTAACTTTAATCAAGAAACAGCAGCAGGAGTCAACCTGCAAAGCTATGCTTACAGTCTAGAGATGGAGCTATGCAGTCTGGAAACTTTTATGTTCCAGTTGGTAGCAGATTCTTTACAAGAGAGAACAGCACTTCTCCTCTATGAAAAGGAGCACTTTGCATCCAAGAATTTAAAGGAACAGATAGAACCCAAGTTTATATGCCTCATTATTACCATCCCTACCAAATTACAGGCACAGGGGTGACGCATCATGAGATGAAGTTGCAGTTCCTATTGCTGTACAAGTCCTTATCTAGACTAAGGCTGCATCTGCTTTTGGACTCAGGATAGGAAGATAAAGATTCCTACTTCTGGAAGGAGTGCCTTTGCATGGGATTACTCTTCCCCAGCATTACAAAAAGCTTATTGTGTTCATATTGTGTAGAAATATATACATTGTGAACTCTTTCAGACAAAGTGTGGAAATAGTGACTACACATATCTTCCTGTACTTTATTCTAGTAACTCTGACCTGTTCAAGGAAGGTCTTTCATATCTTGTGGAAGAGCAACTGTGAGTCACTGGAGCCTTACCAACTCCTGGTCTATTATTAATGGGACAAAAATGTCCTTTCCATAGTCTCTCTGCAAGGTATAGTGCAGTCAGGTGGATTTATGCCTTCTCAGTGTGGGTACATGGCACAGGAAGAGGAGCCAACCTCAAAGCACTAACTCAAAGATCCTTTACAGAATCTTCCATTTCAGTTAAAGACTTGTTGGCAGGAGGGAGAAGGAAAAACTCAGCTCAACCTGAAATACTGGCGAGTCTCTGATTAACAAAAGGAGGAGAAGCTGACAACTTGCTTTAATAAAAAATAAATTTTAAAAAGACAGAAACAATTAAAAAGGTGTTCTCTGCTCCTAACATTATGCTTCTTCCTGCCAAATTTTCTTGGAGAAATCTAAGAGGATAAAATCATGGCTTAGAAAAGATCTAGCAGAGCATGAGAAACAATGTGGGAGGGTCAGGAGATTTGAAGTATTTAATTTGAAGCATATCAAGGCTGCTTCACTGAAACAGCATGAAGTATGTAACTCGAGGTCAATAACTGTGCACCAGAGATGCAGAAATAAAACCAGTCATTTGCTTATATATCTGTCTTCAGGATATATAAGAGCATTAGGATGAATACTCCTTTTATCCCTCTTCTTGGGAATGTTTACAAAACTAGCTTAAACTAATGTTCACCTCTCTAGAAGTACATGAAATTAATCTCCCTCCAAGCAAATTGTTGAAAGATGATATAAGAGGAGAGGAAAAATGCATAAATAATGGCCATTTCAGTATCTCCTCAGATACTGAAAGGACAGAAATGGGACCAAACCAACCCAGCACTGATTCTTATCTCAACATTTCAAAGAGTTTCTGAATTAAATAATCTGAATGTCCTATGTTGGCATAAAAGGAGTGACGTAACACTGCAAGTGTGTCAATTTCTAGTGAATATTCAGAGCTAGAGAGATCTGGGCTCTTTATTTAGTGAAGCAACTTAGGCACCTTTAAAAGATGAATCTATACTCCTACATGATGTTCCCACCTAGAGCTAGAGTTGTGAAGACACAGTTGGTGATCCCTTAGAATTACTCTTAAATGCTGTTCAATTAAGCCCACAGTATGCCTTTCTTAGAATATATGAATATCATGATCCAAAAAAGCATGCTGGTGATATGTTTCTTTGATGGAAATTTTGAGCCCATCAAAAATTGCTGTCAAGTATTTAAATTTTTGCAAGGGGTGGATGTAGCATAAGTGTCACACGCCCATGTTTCTTTTAATAGAAAATATTTATATGAGACAATCAGTGTAATGCTAAAAAGTAAATCAGCATACTTTAGGTAGAATGAGTGTTCATTGTTTGCTTACAGGAAAATAACCAAGGAAAAGACCTTTTTCAACTGTTCTTTGGAAAGAGGTATCAGGACTTCATAAAAAGGGAACGAAAGAGTAAATTATCACCTATGGAGACATTATTGGAGTTCATTCATAAAGGAAAGTTCTCAACATGTGGTCCTTTATAAAGATTAATATAGTTGTACTTTTATTTCTTAGAAGTTTGGTCTTCTTTTATTACCATAAATGGTCTTCACTTCATTATCATGAGATTCTTATACCATGAGAGACATTTGTATTAAAAATTAACTAGTGGACTAATTTCAGGTATTCTTTAGCCTTAAAAAAACCCCGTCTTTGCAAACTGTCCTACATACTTGGGTGAAGCTTGTCATATATTAATCAATCTTTCAGGTAGGAAAAGACCTCTAAGAGCATCAAGTTCAACTGTTAACCTAACCATGTGAAATCCACCACTAAATCATATTCCGAAGTACCACATGTAAACATATGTTAAGCCACTTCTCTGGGCACTCTCTTTCAATGCTTGGTAAAAAATGTTTCATAATATTTCATTTCAAACCATCCTGCTGCCATTGCCTCTCATCCTGTCACTTATTACCTGGCAGAAGAGGCCAATCCCCGCCTGGCTACAACCTCCTTTCAGATAGTTGTAGGGAGAGATAAGGCCACCCCTGAGTCTTCTTTACTCCAGGCTAAACAACCCCAGCTCCCTCCACCGCTCCTCATAGGACTTGAGGCGGTCAGGATGACACATAATACTGGAGGCGGGAATGCAAGAGTGCAGAGTAGAGCGGAACAATCACCTTCTTTGACCAGCCAGCTCTACTGTCCTTAATGCACCCCAGGACACCGTTGGCCCCTTTTTGCCTCCTGGACAGCTGTTGACACATATTCAACTTCCCAAAGACCCAATCTGCCCAGGTGTCTTTCTGCAAAGCTACTCACCAGCCTCTTGTCTCCCAGTTTGTACATATAACCACAATTTCCCCATCCCAGGTGGAGAATGCAGCGCTTGCTCGTGTTGAATTTCACACATTTGGTGACTGCTCAGCTCTCTAGTCCATCCAGATTTCTCTGTAAGACCTCTCTACCCACAAACTCCTCCTAGTTTACTATCATCAGCAAACTTACTCAATATGCATCTGATTCCTTCACCTAGGTCATTTAGGAAAAATTAAAGAGCACTGGCCCTAAAATTTGGTGCTTGGGGGACCCCACTGGTGACTGGCTGCCAGCCTGGCATAACCCCATTTACTACAATGCTTTGAGCCCAACCCATCAGTCAAATTTTCACCCAATGTGTGGTGGACTTGTCTAGTTGGATGCTGGACATTTCATCCAGAAGGATACTATAAAAGACAATATATGTGAGAGACATTGATACACATAACATTGACACATACTGTTGGCATATATGTTATAAATTTTCTTCAGCTTGAGGATTTTCACTGAATTGAATGAATTAGTGAATGAAGGGAATAGATTTAAGTAGGATTACGTGAAATGGTACTTGCCTGTCATATAAGCATCTCCCATTGGCCACAATAATTCATATTCAGGTTTGAATGATTAGACCTGGGCCTGATTTACCAAAGCTGAACGTGAATTGTGTTCTTTTGATTTTCATGTATTGGGGAAACGTACTTGCAGATTTGTATAACACTATATGAGTTGATGTATAGATTTATGGATATTATAATATTCAAATACTTCACTGAGTTTTTGCATTTAAACTGGCTTGTGTTATATAAAACATTCCTTTGAAATGTGCCAGTGTCCAGTTTTGATTGTTCACTCAGTAGATTTAGCATTCAAGAAAACATTTTCTTATTAGCTAGACTGCTTCACTTGGGGTATTATAATTCCTTTGTAGAACTGTCAGTATTACTACATCTTTGTTCATACATTATTATTGATTCTACAATTTAGGGTCAGTATATGGCCCTTATGTTTTAAATCTTAAAAATACATTGCCAAGCATTTCACTGTTATGATTCACACTTCTTCAATATGGTCAGCTGTTCTCTATTATCTGAGTCCATCAAAACTCAATATATTTTTATCCAGAACTGGTAATGGGCTCTTCTTCCATTGCTTGAAGAAATGAAAAATTATTAACCCAATGACAGATTGTAGAATACCTGTAATGATATTCTAAAAGGCTTCCTTTGATCATTGCTTCATGATAGTTAAATACATTGTGAAAAATTAACTATTACAAGTAGAAGAGTTTATGTACTTCACTATGCAGCTTTAATACGGAAAATTAAACTAGGTTCTAGGGAAAGTATCTGAAAAATTCTACTGGATTTCAGGTCAAATCATCTTGTTACTCTAATTTTGTAAGAATGATGTGTCATCAGTGTTCTTGTATTGCATAGAAATTTTACCCAGAGTCATCCAAACATCATTTGTTAAACGTTTGGAATAATATATTACTCAGTACTCAAAAATACATTAACATATATGTGTATTAAAAAAATAGTATTTAAATGTATAAGTCACTTAATAATTTATAAAAATGTTTCCTAGTTCTTAATTTTTCCCCCTTTTTTAGTAATATTTTCTTGTAGGATACCAATTTTCTTTTGATGTGACTAGAGACACGACTGTATTATCTTCCTAACAACAGGTGATGGGATAGCTCTCATTTGTTTCTTCCTTTCACAGCTTGGAAGGAAAGATGAGTAATCAATAAAAGCTAAGTTTGTAAATTATTATGCACATTTTAATTAAAATAGCATATTACAGCTACGTTGCTTGAATATGTACTACACTAATAGAAACTTTAGTTTCTTGGATTATTCAGAAAGTGTCACCATATAAAAGAAAGGATTTGGAAAAAATTGTGAAGCAATATGTAAAAAAATATAATTTCCCTCCATACATCTTATAAATGCAAAGATGTGACTCAGAAATAAATTCAGGTCACAAGAGGACCACCAATGGTGTCAGATGAAAGATGAACTATAAGTAATCAACATTCTTTATAAAATAGATTCTAGTCAGCAATGTTTTATTACAGTTGGAAGGAATTATAGGGTTTATTAATTACCTTTAATTCATATAATATTTCAATAATAAAATCTTTCCAACAGGAATTCCTATAGTAATTTTAGTGAATTTAAATTGAAGCTTCATTTACAGTATGAAAATCACACTTTACAGTATATTTTATCACTGTAATGATTCTTAGCTTTCTCATAATTTCTGAATAGTAAAATACATTATTATTAGCAATAATATATCAGTATATCAGAATTATTAATGGAAGCATATATATTATATAAGTTTAACTTTCATGAATTCTTTATTAAAATAGTGTCTTATACATAGAAGATGGATCTTTAAAAGAACTATGCTTTGATTGGTTAAAGAGCTCTTGATAACATATTTTTAACTTTACATAAACTGTAACATATTCAAAAGACTTCAACTAAATATAACTAATTGTGCAACATTCCAATGACATCACATACACATTTTGCAAAATATTCTGGACAATATTATAAGTTAAAGTGCAAGAAATCTATTAAGAACATCCCAGAATATATATTTTAAAAATTGTGATTTCATAATTATAGGTGTTATCCCTTTATATATTCAAGATTTTCTGCAGTTAGTGAAAAGCGAAACACCAATATTTGATAGTTCTTTTGATCACTTAACAAAAAATAGGCCAATTTTTCAAGTATCACAGGTTTCTCTTAAAATTCAGTGGAAGCATAGGTAAACTCATAATAACATTACATGATATGAATATATTACAATTATTATATTAACAACCTCTCAAGATTCAAAATTGAGGTTTTCCGCTTCAGTGAGTATATGAATCCTAATAAAATATGCATACCTAACTATGTAAGACCTAAAGAGCAATTTAACACTACTACAGTACAGTTACTTACAGTTACTCTTACCCTTTTTTGTGTTTTGTAAAGGTTCGGCAGAGAACTTCAGAAATCTCTCTTTTAAGTAGATTTATTATTGTAAAAAATGAACTGGTTAATAGCAATTCTGTATGTGATACGGTTTTTAAAGTTGCTTAAAATAAGCTGTTCTCACAGCCTCTAAATTTTAATATTTATATTACAATTGAAACTAGCAAAAACTAAATGCACATAAATTGTTATTTATAGCAGTTTCATATTCATCCTTCAACTTAATCAATGAGTATTAAAACTGGAAGTGGCAAAGCAAGTTTGCACTTCTTTCTCCTTCAAAAACACAAACAGTAAATCATAACCACACATAATTTCTGCTGTTATATATTGTAAAGGTTATGTTTATACTATGAGCTGTGAATTAGATTAATGAGTTTTCTCAGCACCATAAACCTCCTCCACCAAAACAGGAGCTAAATTGCAATAAATCACTGTTTATGTTCACATATTTATGGGACAGCAAAGATTTAGAGTTCCTCTACAAGGAAAACTGCCCCAACACAAGAGCCAAAAAAATTACAGCTTCTGTATTCTAAGGTGAATGAACAGGGGCAAAAGCATGAACATTGTTTTCATTTCACTATAATAATGCCAGTAATTTATTGAAAACAATTGCCAGAGCAAAGTTTTTTGCCAATGCTTCAGCCAAAATGAAAGCACACCAACCCAATATGTTTTCTCCTGTAGTGCCACTGAATATTGAAATTATTAAATAATGTGTATTTTTACATTATTCTTGGAATTAATTTTTTTTCAAAAATATATTAGTGACAGCATGGTATAAGAAAACTGTGTTCTTTATGTACTACATACATTAAAAATTCCTTCCTTGAACTTGAATAGTGTTATTTGCTTCTACATATTTACACCAGTGATTTCAAATTACTATGGTAGTGATTGCTAAATATATTCCTCATAGAAAAGTACTGTACATTCTGCATTTTCTTAATTTTGTTTCATCAGTCTTTCATTCTACACTTTATTCCATCAACTACCCATAAAATTTTCTATTATCTGTACAAAAGAACAAACTTATCAAGCTCTCATTAATTTTTAAGAGACGCTTTTCTTGATTATTTAAAAATATATATCTGTTCTTGAAAAAAAAAAAAAAAAGCATTTATTTTCATGGAAATCTTATGCAAATACACCTACTTTCCAATGTCTATTGTAATATTTTCTATTTATGGAGAAAACCCTAAAATTATAACAAGACTATTTTGTAGAGTTTCTACTATTTTTTAAATTCCAACAGCTTCTAAGTGAGGAGCAGTGCAGTGTTCACTCTCCTGCCAAGGCATAAATCCCATATGAGCAACTTAAGTCATCCCTTCAACATATTACAGACAAGTCATCAACACAACAAAGAGGAGGGACATTCTTATGACTCCGTGCATTGTTAAACTGTGGAACTGATTTTTATAGAATGCAGCAGATGGCAAAATCTTATATGAACTACAAAAGTCATCAGATAAGTTCAAAAAAGAAAAACAGGCATGAATTGTAGGATTTGTTAAAGGAAGTGATATTTTGCGCTTCCTACACTACAGTTTTGTGTTCCAACACTCTTCCTGATAGCATCTATTATCTGCTATCAAGAAAGTATTAAACTCCATGGTGCTTAACTTACTTCATATGGCTCTTAATCATTGAATCGTTCTTATTTTACGTTCTTATGCAATGAGGTGTCTTCTTCACTCATCTGCAGGGACCAATCTGCTGTCATCTCATCTGAGGAATGGTAAAATGGTGGCAGTTACTGACCCTGTCGTGTAAGTGGAAAAGTGAATGCAAGATCTTTCCTAGAAATAAAATTACTCACTTTAAATTTAAGCGATTGGTTAATAAAAAGTAAAGTTTCGAAGGAAAAAGTGATTAGTTTGAATTTATATGCAGAAGGTGGCACACAAAGGCACATGACACTGCAAAGGTGGATTTAATTTTCAAAACTTTGAGAACTACTGTCTGCATAGCAACATATTATTTCAGGTTTATAGTTTCCTAGGAACCAGACATGACTTTTAATGAAAAAAAAAACCTCAAAGCCATTAGAATATAAACTTTTTAAGAGAAAAGTAAATTTCTTGCCTAATGCAATACATTTGTATTGCTCTTCTTTCTCCCTTGAACCTCCTCAGCAATTTTATGCATTATACTTTAGTTATTTCAAAATATTGAAAAATTACATTTATAGCCGATGAAGAGAGACCTAATAAAGAGTCAGTCTGATCTCTGCTGATTGTATATTGTCAGGATGCTATATCCATATTCTTCAAGGGCCTTTTCCTCTTCTCTGACTGTTAAAGGAGTACACACTTGTTTTGTTAGACATAGCTCTCCTCACTGGGGCAGTCTGCATGCAGCCTTCCTGAGGAACAGTACGTCTTTAACGCAAAACAAAGAAGTGTTTCTTTTAACATGTGGAGAGATGAAATTAATGGCATCTACTCTAGAAGCGGAATGGTATATTATGAAGTCTCAGTCAGTATAAAACTAGCAAAAAAAACCAAAGTAAAAAAGAAAAATCTCCTGTTAAATCACCAATCCCAAATGGTCTTGCTCAGATTGCTAACTCAGAGTAGTGTCTAGTACAGGTAAGTTTATGGATACAGAAAATGTCAGATACAAGGTTCTATTGAGATTTAATTCCTTAGATATACTAGAGTAAGTCACCTAATTGCAATATTCAGCTATTACATTCATCACTCTTACTTGAGAAAAGGTTTAAACTCTGTATGTCAGAAGAAGAAGAAGGAACAGAGGAATTTTCTATTCAATAATTAATGATTCTGTTGATCTGATACAACAGGATCATTCTAAAGGACTGCCACTTCTTATCAATTTTTAAATCCATTTTTTTCCTTGGAGATCATCGACAATAATAGAATAAACTGGGTTGGAAGGGACCACAGGGATCACTGAGTGCAGCTCCCAGCCCTGCACAGAACAACCCCAAAGATCACACCATGTGCCTAAGACCATTGTCCAAACACTTCTTGAAGTTGGCTTGGTCCTGTGACCTCTTCCCTGGGCAGCCTGTTCCAGCACCTGGCCACCCTTTGGGTGAAGAACCTTTTCCTAACATCCAACCTAAACCTCCTCTGACACAGCTTCAGGCCGTTCCCTCGGGTCCTGTCACTGGTCACTGCAATGAGGTCTCCCCTCAGTCTCCTTCAGGCTGAGCTGACCAAGTGACCTCAGCTGCTCCTCCTACAGCTTCCCCGCATACCCTTCACTGTATTCACGGCCCTCCTTTGGACACTTTCTAATAGTTTTATATCCTTCTTATGTTGTGGCACCCAAAACTGCCCCCAGCACTCGAGGTGAGGCTGTCCCAGAGCAGAGCAGAGCAGGACAGTCCCCTCCCTTGCCCGGCTGTTGATGCTGTGCCTGTTGCCACCCAGGACAGGGTGACCATTTTGGCTGCCAGGGCACTGCTGACTCTTGTCCAACTTGTCGTCAACTATCATGTTAAGAAGCCATATACGCATCCTGCAGTGAGGGACAAGTTTATGGATCCCTGTTTGCAATGAGTAGACAGCACTTCTTCAGCAGACATAATCCTTACATTTTAAATCTACATGACATTGACAAAATGTTGTCACAGTTGTCATAATTTCTATGCTGCAGTTAGCATCCCCATGCAGTGAACAATGAACATGTTTCAAATTGACTTTTCATCAACATAGATGACAAATTCTGGAAACATCCAGCTCCTTATAGCTTAATTAAGATACTCCTTAGTCATCTGGGTATGCAATTACTCATCGCTGCAGTTTTTCTCTAAAAGAGTTAACCGCCCAGAATCTTTGAGGATTTTAGCATATAAAGGCTTGCAAGTGTATCCATCACATTAAAAGCAAAATTTCTGGAATATTTATAGACTGATCAAATTTCCAAAATATACTATTTTTCCCCCTGAAATGAGCAATTGGTTGGTGTATTCTTTGTCCACAGAAGCTTTGAGTAGCCTAGATTTTCCAAATTTTTTTCAAGTTCTTATGTGGATTGTGGATGACTGCTGACTTGATTCCTGATAATTTGGTTAAATAAAAGCCTAACATCCAGTGGCACTGTATCTTTACTGGCTGGTTTTGTGAAAAATTTTGGTTCTTTCCCCAAGTAAAATACAAATTTCCTTTTATTACAAAGCATGAGAGAAAAGGAGTTTCTTCGATGACACAGAAAACCAATAACAATATACTAAATATAAAAAAGCAAAAATGCAAATGTTCAGATTATTGTGTAAAATTCCACTAAGTTTTAGGACATCTCTTGATGGTTTGCTGTACTTGGTTTGCTGTTAGGTACATGGTCCACCAGAAGAAGTCCTCATTTTACACAGTGAAGATCACGTAGAGAAGCATTTAAAAGAGAGTCACTTAAGTTCCACAGTAACGAGAATAATATTTTTAGAAATAGACATGCAAATATGTGTCGCTGATAAAACGTGTTACAACATAAGATCATTATACTATTTTTCTACCCTTTAAAAAGTATTATGCTCAGAAAATACTCTTCATCCATTTCTCATGAAGAAATAAGGATTTTACAAGACAAAACTTTCTTCTGTAACAATTTTCTATTTTGTAAGAATATCCCATTTGCTGTCTGGAGAATGGGGCTGTTTCTTAGATAATGGAGGAGCCACATACAATTCAAATGTCCAGATTGTCTCACCAGACAACTCAGGTATTACACTAAAAACTAGATGTTAAATGACATATTTTATTACAATTTATGGGCAATCACTTGTGACTTGATGTATCTGAATTGTAATGTACGGAGGTACTGATGGGCAAGCAGAAGGAGTCAGAGGATACATGCATTTATGGAACAGAAATTTCCATCTAGGTAGTAGTGATCACCCTCTACTTATCCTTTATTAGGCAGAAAAAGGTAACAGAACCATGTAAGGTCCTCTTCAGAGAAGTAAAATTCATTATAAAATTATTGATTTGCAATAACTTATTAGATTTATAAAAAGGAAGATTCCTTTCCTTTTTTTCCCACTTGTATTTATTATTATTTACTATTTGGTGAATTAGTGCTGTTAAGTCATGCATTATCTTGAACTTAATCATAGTATCTCTTTCTGAAATAAGTAAAAATGTAAATAAATAGATAAGAATAGCGGAACTACTGGAAACAGAGTCTGCCAAACCATATTCAATTCATATATTGGAGGTTTTAATTACATTGTGTCCTCAGAAGAAACAGAATGTAGCATTTATACCACAATCATCTTTGTGAATGCTAGAAGAGGAAAATAATTTACAAAGTCCTTTATATAAAAAGGTGATAACGACTGCCATTGTGCTGCAGTCATTTTTGGCCAAGTGAGGAATTTTGTGACATTGTTACCAGTAGTGGCTTTTAAGTGTAATTGACTCCAAGACCTTTTCATTTTCTTCTAGTAAAACTTTTGGGAACAGCAGCAATTTAGGGCCTGTGTAAAATGTCCTATGAGGGCACTAGATCATATTTCAGCTGGTATTTTTGCTGTCACACCAGATACAACCACTAGACGATCACTATTTTGCTATTTGGAATTAACTGAGTCATCTAACAACTTGACAGAAAGATTTTTGACATGAGTTCTGGAAGCTAAAGTGTTCTTTCTCTCTCTCAGAATTTCTTCCTTCAACTAAGGCTTTCTAAGTCTTTCTGAACTGTTTTCCCTTAGGTCACTCTCTTCAGGAGTTATTTCAGGGTTTCTATTGTGTTATTTTATTTATCATAGATTTCTTCTGAACAAGGAATGGTCAGACTGTAACAAGCATGATGAATTTACTGTAATGATTAACTTCCTATAGCCTTCTTACCTTTCAACTGTCTGAAAGATTAGACTTCTCATCTAGGCTATTTTAGGTCTCTCAGAAAGCAAAGGTAAATAAACATATAAACAGACTTATCCCCTCTTAAAATGGGTGACTAAGTTGGATAACTCATCATCTACATGGCTTATCTTCCCCCCATTAACCAACTACAGTGGAAACCAAGAGAAACACTGATTACTGTAAACACTCTGGAGCTTTCTGTGGAGTGCCATTCATACACCTCAGCATCCTTGTCCAACAAATTGTTTGCAAGTATAAACGTAAACCAAAAGATGAACCTGGTCTTACTCTGAAACTCTTTATGCCTGCATAGAAATACCGCTTTAATTTAATTTGGAAGTAACATGGTGTTTGTTGTCTGTTGTGCAAAGAGTAGGTTTTTTCAAAAAGTGGCTCTGTTCAGTGCACCAAACCCAGCCCAGAAACACAGGTTCAATCCATACTTCCTAGCCTGAGAGTTGACAAATTCTTGAAGCTCAGTTCTTGTTGACCAGTAACTTTTTTGATTCCTTGGAAGATGCAGTGATGATACAATGATTATTAGAAGAGTCTTCTTATTATTTAGCACAGATTTTGTTCTCCCCTATATTTCCACAGAGACCACAAATGCCGTGAATAATACAGATGCTAGGTTAGGCATTTCAAGTATTTTGCCCCTGGTTTTTGTTAGCTGTAGGTCCTCATGTTGTTTACATAAGCAGCTCAGGTGACACAGTAAAAGACAAAGAGTATGAAAGAATTAATTGTACCACCCCTCCAGACTTAAATTACAAATTACACTAAAGAGACAGAAAATACCTATGTGAAAGGAGAATCTTAATTGTGACCTAGTTGGTTTTATTAGAGTTAATTAGGTCAGTGGAGCTGGCCTAATTTTTTAATTAATAAATTGATTCCAAAGGAACACAAGAAAATATTGCCAGACTTTCATAATCTAGCGAGGGTAATTACATTGCAGAGATTACAAAAACAGGTTTTTAACCACTCATTTTCATTTGAATAACTTGATTCTTACATAACAGTTTTAAACTATGCTGTACTGCAGCTACAGTGTAGGTGGTACTTCTTACGAAGTTTAGATAAATATAAACTAGAAAGTATGCGGTTTTTTTCTCCCAGTTCTCTAGTCTGTACTATTTGGGAAAAGTTTATAAGCTTTTTTTTCAATTCCTTTCCTATATATTTCCAAAGAGAAAATACAGATAATTTTAGCAACCTGAAGACATCAAAATTGTGGGTAAATTTCTCAGAAGTTTTTTTCTAATAATGTCTTACAATTGGTGTGGTTATTCATTATACTCAATTTCTCTGCTGTTATTTAATTATTTTTTCTTTTTTTATGCCTTAGAGAAGATTAAGAATTCTTAATAATTAGAGGAAATTTTAATTGGTTTTGAATATTATAAATAAATCAGAAAAGCTCTTCCCTGAAAAAAAAATAGACCTGATGAACTGTTTTATATTCCCAATGGAATTCTGAACTCGTTTAGGTTAAGTTACCACTAAGATTAAAAACATATTTTTATGTGCCATACCATTGGAAAATGAATTGTAAAGAAACTAACACAAGGAAAAAGTGTTTGATAACAAGAATGAGACTGGTCATATTATATCATATTATCAGATTAAATTCTTTAGAGGAAATTTTGAAAAATGAGAATGGCTGAATAATCAGCAATCACATTTTATTAACAATAGATCTGAAACCAGTTTATTCCTGGCTTCGACTGGGTCATCACTGCTCAGTCTAGTAAGTTCCACTGCAAGTTCTTACTCAGCATGTAAAAGATGACAGTTTATTATGTGGTCTTCCTGCACAGAAGAAACTATGTAATTCTGATCCTGCATGGCCTTATACAGGCTCATAATCTGGGAACTTCAAATCTAAGGGCTTTTGAGCTTGATCTCTCAAATCCCTTCACACAGAACTTTAAATCCTGGAATTTTATAAAATACAAAATCTACTACTTAGATATGTATAAACTTAGTGTTTGCTATTAGTGAATTTAAATATAAATTACATTCAATTCAATACTATTTAGAAATATCTAATTTCTCTGTCTCCTAGATTTGTCCTGAACCTTACCTCTGGAGAAATACTGATCTTCAGAAAGTTACAAGATATCTTGTTGGCAATATATTTTCAAGACAAACACAGTCCAGGAATAAGGAATTCCAAATTTATAGATAAATTAACTTGTACTTATCATCTTTTTTGGTACACTCAGTCTGCTAACAACTGAGGTATGTAATAAGGTAGGTATTTGTTTGTTTAAATAACTCTTTTCAACAATAACAAGCTAAGAATTCTAACTACAACATTCAGTTTGATACACTGCACAAAGCACTGGTTTCTGAGTCAGGAGACTATGTCACAGGCTGGCTGTTATTATGCCCAAAATGTTTACCTTCAATAAGAGCAAACATTAAGTTTCCTTTCTCTGTTTCCTTGTTTATAAACTGGAACTTGCCTGTATAAACCAGACTCATATTTATGGATGGATTTACTACATTACTTCTAAACTGACTTTGATTATGTATGATTTAGCTTGCCAACAATTAGTATTATTGCAAGTATGTGTTCCTTGACATAAATTCACCTAATATTAAAACTTACCTATGAATATAAGATTACAAAAAGAAGTTACAGCAAGTGAACCAAATTCAGTTTTAACTTTTTTAGTTTATCAAAACATGACATGATAATATAAATTTAGCAGTATTGAAGCTAATCTAAGATCTTTTGGTATCTTAATAATTTTAATTCTTCATTAATATTTCCTGAGTTAGGGAAACATTTGTATATTAATTTGGGACCCTGGTGAGGTACCAATAACAATCTCCAGGAGCAGGGCATGCTCTAGTCTGTGCCCATAAATGCCTTCTCAGTTCTTCAAATTATCCTCCTGACACTCAAAAATGTCACTGATACATGTCCTTTTATTTGTAGACAACAAAGCTCCAACTTTCTTCCTGCATCGTGTATCAGCTCACACTATATGAAAACTCAGGAAATTGTTTGCAATAATCTTGATAAAAACAAGAACTTCTGCTTATCTGCCTGCATATACTGAACTAATCAAATCTAACTATTAGAAAGAAACTGAACGGAAGATAATTATGATGTGTTAAGGTGCTGTCATATAGAATACTAACAAGAAAAGGAGGCCAGGCAATATGAGGCAATTTTTGATGGGGAAAGTCCTCACAAATTAGCCAAAGTTGTTCTTCCCAATCATGAACCAAGTCTCCAGAGACTTGCAGTAGCTGACCCAATAAGAAGGTCATTAAAATGTAGCACATGTTGGGAAAAAGACATATAAATCACAAAACCAGCAATCCTGTTTCTATACAGTTATGGGGTTAATTGGTATGGGGAAAGTTTAGAAATTATAGGACAAAATAATTAGTATTCATAGATGCTAAAGGTTGGGGTTTTTTTCTTCTTCTTCCTTTCTTTTATATTCCATGAATCTTGGGTGAACCAGAAAATTAGATTTTGTTTTCAAGGGTAGAGATTTTGCCATTCACAATCAATCACTAACATCAGTGTGAAGGAGCTCACTGATACCAAGCTCTGCTATGCCAGTGGTTTTAGAAGGATTAGGAAATATAGGCTCAGTACAGAGATCGAGCCTACCACTTCTGGAAATGGCATAATGCTATCCAAAGAGGAATAAAGTGAAATAAACCTTTCCTAAAGGAGTGTACATTAGAGAAACACCAAAGTTGTGTCTGTAGGAGAACTAAAACACGCTAATGGTAAATTTCCTTTCTAGTACCATCTCAAACAGTACATTTGTTCCTACCATACTGAACAGCAAATTCTAAAATGCTACTTTTCAGCCCTTGACAAAAAGCTCTGCCTTGAGCTAATTTGCTGAACAATGGACCTAGGAGATCAGCAGCAATAAGAAGCTTAAAAACAACAGTGAGGAACTGAGTTTCTTCTTGTGCTGTTTTTTGACTCTTTTCATGTCTCCTTGACATGATGCATGTTTTAAAAATACACAGATAATTTTGAAATCACGCAAAGAATCCAGCTGACTTAGGTAACAAAGAAATCCCTTTCACCAGTAAAAACATCTGCCTCCTGATTCACAGAACAATGGAATTGTCCTCTAACCAAAATTTTTACTATCCTCAATGACAAGACAATTTAAAACACACACAAGACTACATAAGAGTTCTAATGACTATTTGTCAACAAATAATAAAAAAAAAAATTATCTTAAATACACAGGATCAAGCAAGTAAACAAAACCCCCTAAACAGTAGCAATAAAACCCCAAACAAAAAGCACTGCTGTTTTTAAAGAGAAACTGCAGGTCTTTATGTTAGACTTCACTTACTCTGGCATTCTTTTTGTACTTTGCAGAGTAAAAATTATTAAGGATTACTTTATTCATGGAACAATATATACCACAAATGAAACATCAAAAGAATAGCCCTCTGTAGCAGATCACATTGTAATGCTTGCAAATACATTGCTAGAGTCTAAGATTTTTGTACCTATATCTTCATTTTACAGGCAAGGTTGATAATGACTGTGCATATAATATATTTTATTTGGATTTGTAGCAAGCCTTTGATCAAGTTTTACATGACAGGCCTCAGCTTAAAACTACAAGCTTCAGAGATCCAGATTAAGACACAGAAAAGGAAAAAGAGCTAGTTAGGAAATAGACAAGTGATTGTGTGGTGGAAAAAAAAGCTTGCAGTGGTTTTATGTGGGTCAGTGTTCACATCTTAAAGTGTTAAGCTTTGCGGAATGTGTGAGGTAACAGCACCCAACTCCCTGCCTGTAAAGGCAAGGATGACACAGAAGGAATAGAGAGGTGGATGGCACAGCCCACACTGCGGTGGAGGGCATGAGGGGAGCTGGGGTACATCCCCTACAGGAAGCACAGATGTTTCCCCTGTTCTCAGGGGTAATTTGGGTGGCACAGGCCCACTGTTACACAGAGAGGTGACAGTACAGTGCAAAAACTGAGACAGGCAATCTCAGTTTTTGACTGAACACCAGATTCCCTCTATGAAAACTTATCTCCGCACGTGCTTAAAATATTTGTTTTTGTGCTCACTTTCTCATTACCTGTATCATTCACAAGGCCACTAGTGATGTCACCTATGCTCTGCTGTGGGGTAAGAAGGGAAGTAAACATACATTGCATCACTGAATTCTCTCTGTGGGAATAGCCTTCAGTGAGCTGGATGAAACATTTTAGTTTATGGCACAGAAAAAACAAAAAAATTAAAATCTACAAACCTTCAAAATTGCTTCCAATTGTTCCATAGAAGAAAAAAATTTTGAATTTCTCACTTTTGTGCATTGCTTCAATGCAAATTAAGTAAATAAATCCAAGTGTAGAAATGTATACCAATTTTAAAGAGGTTTAGATTGCATTGGTTTCATTTTTGGGTACCTAGTTCTTAGGAAAAAAATAATTCTACTCTAATATTTATGTGCTTAAGCACTAATCAAAGAGCAACTTCAGCTTAAAAATTTGTTCCATATCTCATATGTACAGTGTATATTAAATGTTTGAAATTTTTTTTTTTTGTCCCATAACGCTCTTGAAAACTTTCTTTCCATTATCAGGACTTTCCTCCATTACTTTCAGTAAATTATCTAATACAAGTTGAATAGAATAGAATTTCTTAGGCTGGAAAACACTTTTAAGACCATGAAGTCCAACCATAAACCTAGCACTGTGAAGTTTACCACCAAACCATGTCCTCAAGAACCACATCCACACATATTTTAAATACCTTCAGGGATGATGACACACTGGGCAGCCCATTCCACTGCTTGACAACCCTTTCAGTGAAGAAATTTTTCCCAATACCCAATTCCATGAAGCAACTGAAGAACATTTCCTCTTGTCTTATTGCTTGCTGCTTGTGAGAAGAGACCAACCCCCACCCCACTACAACCTCCTTTCACACAGTGTTAAAGAGTGTAATGGTCTCCCCTGAGCCTCCTTTTCCAGGCTAAACAACTCCAGCTTCCTCACCTGCTCTTCATAAGACTTGGGCTCCAGACCCTACATAAGCTTCGTTGTCCTTCTCTGGACATGATCCGGGACCTCAATGACTTTCTGTAGTGAGGGCCCCAAAATTGAACACAGGATTTGAGGTGTGGCCTCACCAGTGCTGAGTACAGGACAATCACTGCCCTGGTCCTGCTGGCCACATCATTTCTGATACAGGCCAGGATGCCATTAGCCTCCTTGGCCACCTGGGCACACACACAGGCTCACATTCAGCTGCTGTTAACCAGGAGCCCCATGTCCTTTTCCACTAGGCAGCTTTCCAGCCACTCTGTCCCAAGCCTGTAACACTGTGTGGGGTTGTTTTGACCTTCATACAATTGGCATTGGTGCATCAATCCACCCTATACACATCCCTCTACTGCAGAGAGATATTGTACTCATCCAGTCTCATAGACTTGTGCATGCAGCAGGTCTCTGAACATTCCGTCCTGGATTATGGGGCTTCATTCTGCTCCCCATTTCTGTCTTCTAGCTCAGGGGGCCTGGGCACCCAGAGAAAAGTTGAGTTTTACTACTAAAGACTGACCAGAGAAAGCATTAAGTATCTCAGCCTTTACTTATCCTTTGATACTAGGTTTCACCATACACCCAATAAAGTATGGAGATTTTCCTTAGCCCTCCTTTTGCTGCTGCTATATTTATAGGAAAATATTTTTATTGAAATTTACAGTAGTAGTCAGGTTAGGTTCTATAGAATATTTCTTCTGCCTCTTTTACCTGGATGTGTGGTCTATAACAGCATTTCACCATGATATTTACCTTGTTGGCCTTCCCCCAGATTCTTACCCATAAACACTCAACCCTATTGTCACCATCATTAAGCTCTAGACAGTCAAAATACTTTCTAACATACATGGTTGCCCCATCACCTCTCCTTCCTTGCCTGTCCAATCTGAAGAGTTTTTAATCATCCATTCTGAAGAGTTTTTAGCCATCCATTACAGCACTGCAGCAGTGCAAGTTGTCTCATCATGTTTCATTGATGGCTACTGTACCGTCGTTTTAGCTCTGCACAATGGCTTCAAGCTCTTTCAATTAACCCTGCTAACTCCTGCACAAAGATCCTTTTCTGCCTTCGAGATAGGGAAACCTATTTGTTACTAGCAGGCCAAGTGTCTTGTAGATTGGTCCATAATCACAAAAAAGAAAAATTCTGTCAGTGACACCATGCTTGGACTGAGGTATTTATCTGCTGGCTTTTGCTGTGTCTTCACTCATCATCCCCTGCCAATGGAAGGACAAAAAAGAACATTAGTTGTGCTCCTGAACCATTAACTTGTTATCCCAAGGGCCTCGAGTCTCCCTTGAATTGCCCTTGGACTTCTTGTTGCAACTTCTTTGCTGCCTAAAAAATCTACAATAGCTAACATTACTTGTACCTGTACCAGTGTAGGAAGCTTTCTCTTCACATCTATAACCTGGGGCCCAGGGAGGCAGCAGTCTTCCCTAAGAAGAGGGTTGGGTCTGTGTATTAGGCCATCTGTTGTTCCCTTTGGAAGACCATCTCCTCTGACAATGGCCCATCCTTTTTTTTAATTTTTTTTTCCCATGGAAGCAGTTTTGACACAGGTTTAAGCCAATTTAAGATCAGCAATACCTCCAAATCAGATGAACTCTCATCCTTGTCATTGCTTGGTTCCATTTTCAGGGCATCACCCCTGCTATGCCAGGGCACCTGGGAAGGTGGGGCAGTCACAAAGGAGGCACCTGCTGCACTGGGCAGGAACCTGTCACCATTGCCCTTCCAGCTCAGGAAGCTCCCCTTGTGCACTGCTGCAGATTGTGCTGGCACTGGGGCTGCTCACATTAACAAATTTAGTGCCTTTGGAGTGCTTTATTTAGCTCATTTTTAAAAATCATTATTATTTTTTAAAGAGAGCATGGTAACATTATTTAAATTTTCAGCCCAACAAAGTTGCAAAAATGGTGGCAAAGACTGACTATAAATCTTTGTAGGTGTCAAACAAAAATATGTCTGTATCTAGTTCATACAAAATGATTCTTGCCCAGCCAAAATTATGTGCAACCTGCTGCCTACAGGTAGACTGCTCTTCGCAAACCTTAAAACAACAAAAAAACTCCAAACTAATATCTGTACCACAGCATTCTTTCTTTCCAGGCTCAGATTCTTCCTTCCTAAGTCCTCTCCCCTGCCCTAGAAGGGTGGTGGGAGATGGAAAATGGAGGTTTTGGTCAGTTCATAACACTACCACTCCCTTCTCTTCATGCTCCGTGCTCCAGCATGCTTGTGAGGCACCTCTCCAGTCCTTCACAAACTTCTCCACAGTGGGTCCCTCCTACGCGGTGCAGTCTTCCAGGAACAGTCTGCTCCAGCATGGGTCCCCAAGGGCCAAGGTTCCTGCCAACAACTTCTCCTGCACAGGCTCTTTTCCATAGGCCGCAGCTTCCGCCAGGATCCTGCTCTATTGTGGAGTTCTCCCCAGGCTGCAGGCGGAATTCTGCTCCACCATGGACATCCATGGGCTGCAGGGGGACAGCCTGTCTCATCATGATCTTCACCACAGACCATGGGACAATATCTTCCCCAGCACATGGAGCACCACCCACACCCTCTTCTCTCATTTTGGTGCCTGCAGATTATTCAATGCTGTTTTTCCTCATTCTCCCTAATGCTCTGCCCTTTCTAAAACATGTTTTCCCCAAGTACCACCCCCCTGGCAGTGGAGCTCAGCTGTGCCTTGTGATGGGTCATTTGGGGAGCTGGCTGGAAGCATCTCTGCCTCCCTGCAGTCCCTGAAATTCAGCACCTGGAGTCCTCCACCTGTTGCACATTTATTACTTGTGGAGAGCACCTGGGCATAGTAATCCAACATAATTGTGAAACTTTATGTTAATTGTGTGCACAGACCATTTGTATAATAAATGTGTGTGAAGTAAAGCTGAACTGTGCCCATGAGATAGATATGGCTGATGTTCCAGATGTGTAAAATTCTCCGATACTTCATGGACCAGAATCTGAGGTAGAAAAAAGAGTAAATACTCTTCTTTCTCTCCCAAGTTTTTCTTGTCAAAGTACATTCAGCTTCTCATCCTGAACACCATAATTAGTTCCACTTATCATCAGGTGCTTATGATTTTGATTATTCATTAAAGTGTGAATATTTAAACATTTTATTTTTTAATCCTACACATTATGCATGGTTATTCAAATTGTCATTGTTTTAATCCAAATGACATCACTTCATAGTGATGTTCATTCACCAGCTAATGTTTTCCCTGTATATGGTGAAAAAATATTATTTTCATTGCTTTTCATTCTATCAGTTTTCAATACTGCTGGTTGCTTATTAGTCATTTCCTGCAAAAACTGATCATACTTGACAATTTATTTTAATTTTTTTTTGTTATTGTATATGTTCTTTTTAATTAATTATCAGCCAAAACTGCACTGTCCCCCTTCATTTCTCAGATGCCTCTGGGTAAATCTCTCTCTGCCTTACAATACTTGCACTTTATGCAATGGATATATTGCAGTTCCTCAGACAATATCCCAAATACTACTGAAGTTAATTACTTTACGTATGTTTTCTTAGAAACTGGTTTAAATTATATCCATTTGGATTTCTTTTAATTGTAGAGCAGATGCTTTCACCTCAGAATTTCCACATGATCAATGTACTCAATGTTCTTAAAACTAAAGAAAAAGCAATATACAGAATATGAAAATTAGCTCACTTAGACCCAGAGTCTGTGCTTATGTTATTGCACACAAACCTGAGGCATTTTAATCATTCATTACATGGCTGACATTGCCCATTCTGCTTTAAAAAAAAAAAAAAAAGGAACTGCAGAATGCTTAATAGCACAGGCCACAGAATATTGTTGTATTTGTACACATAGAATAATTGGAGAAAGAAATTTTTCAAAAGAAAAAGCTCCGTAAGAACATTGTAGAGACGTTTGATTAAACCTCTCCAACTCAGTAGGATAAATTGTAATTTTTTATCAAACCCAGCAGAAATTATTAAACTTATTAGGGAAGAAAAATAATTGCAGTCACCAGTCAGCTGAGCTTTTTGGACAGAGGATCCCTGGGATATAATGTTAAAATTGCAGGAGTCAGAAAGAATTGAGAAGGATTAAAAAAACAAAAAACAGGAAAAAAATGGAGGGAAGAGAAGGAAAGAAGCAATTTAGCCATCAGATTAAATGTAATTCTGAGAAAGATTTTGGGACACAATAAGTGTTTCAGTGAGGTAGGAAATTTCTCTTGTAATTTCATTTTTCATACTATTCATCAAGTCCATATTTTGCACGGGTTTTTGGAAACACAGACATTACCTAAAGAAAGCATTGGGTCCTCTCAACATGTTCTCCTCCTAAGTATAATAACCTACAACACCTCAAAGTTTTCAATGTCTCATGTTAAAAGGGATAATATTAGAATCAAAAAATCAAAATTATTGGTGATATATTATGGTTACTTTTGATCCTGCAAAGCAATCACATGAGAAAGCTGTCTTGCAGCCTTCGTTTGGATTTTCATTAGATCCCTTCCCCATATTTGCCAATGTTAATTCAATGAGACTAACAACTTAAATTTAACATTTATTCAGGAACAGCAATAAAAGAGGTCTGAAGTGTAAACACATGTAAACAGCAGAATGCATTTTAATCCCTATCTGTAGAAAGCGACGGACAACTAAAACTTCAAATCACAGCACAAGAAATTTTCAGAAATTTGTCTGCCAATCTAAGACTCTGCACTATGTCACTCTGTCTTGCTGTCAATCTTGAAACGAATCAGGGGCTCCCTGTGTTATGGCAAGCTCTGCCTCATCTCCTCTGAGTCCCTAGGAGAAGTATTTCTTTCCCTCACCTCAAGGGGCAGTTATGCATCTGTTCCCTGCTTTTCTGAGTTATCTGTTGCCCAGAAGAACTGCATTCTTACCTCAGGAGCTGTCACTTGGTCTCTTTCCTGGCTTCTGTCACCCTGTCCTGAGCTGCAGGTGCCTCACCCTGGTGGGCAGGTGCTTAGGTGGGCTGCGAGCAGGCAGAAAGCAGCAGACTCTCTAAACATTTCCACGTGATCCAGGGTGCAGGAGCGTTACTTTCTGCGGGCTTGCCCCATGCTTTATAAGAAACAGTACATGAACAAATCAGATATGTCCAGTTAGAACCACATAATTTCATATTTTCATGAATATATTTCTAGAAATAATGCTTGAAATTGGAGAAATCTAAAAAGCTTCAAAGAAACAGTTCTGTCCATTTCCTTCAGGAGATATGTTTATGCCACTGTGATCAAGGTATTTTGTGCTAACAAACCAGAGACCTGATAGTTCATTAACAGTACATTACATTGAATATTCCTTTTTTATACTTTCCCAATTTCCCTTTACACAAATTATAAAATCTTGAGGCTAATGATGGATATAGCACAGCACAATCATTACTCACTGAAGTCTGTTTCAGCAAAGAGGCTCCTATATGCAAACCCACAGAGAGTCATGGATGATGGGGAAAAATATAGAGGCAAAGCTATTTTGTTTTCCATATTCAGCCTAATTACCGGTGTATAATGAGGTGGCAGACTCACTGAGTGCCCAGTATACCTGCGGAGAACAGAGTCCATTTTCAAAATTTGTCTCAGTTTAGTGAAATTTATGAAGCTGAGAGCAAGATGACAGAAGTAATAACTTTGAGAAGCACAATACTGAAATTCTTTTCCTTTTAAAGAAATAATGATGATAACAAATATTTCAAAAATAAAATATCCAAGCCTGAGTATTTTTTAAGTATGTATTTGTTAAATATAAGAAACCCCCCAAACAAACAAAAAACCAATACAAAACAAAACAATGAGAGACAATTCTGGTTACGTACTTCTCTTTTGAATTTATTACATTCAGGTTACAGAATACTTGAATTCCCACCAATTACAGAAAAAGCCTTGTTATGGGCAAAAAGAATGCATCGTATATGCAAAGCTGAGAATTGATTGTTAGTCTCATTAAAAACTCTTAGCAGTGTAATCAAAGAACTATTACTCCAATTGCATCAATTTTAACATTTCTAGGTCAAATCAGATGCAGGTAGAATGATGTATACACAAGCTCTATTGAATCTACTCCTCTCTTTGGCACTGTGCTCAGCCTTCTCTGCAGCCTGTTGTCAATGGCTTCAGTCCTTGGGTGGTTTAGGTACCAAATCACCAGTACACCAGTGATGAAAGAACTATGGTGCTAGTATTAATGGTTTCTTCCTCCTCACTCTAGCATCCACCTAGGTTCAGTTTTTACACATCTATTATCACATTCCACGTCCTTCTTTTACCTGCAAATACAGCATACAACTGAATTTACTGTACACGCCGTCATTTACATATAATGGATATTTCCTCCTTTTTTGTCACTCCTATAACTGTTTTTGCTTTTCTTTCCTACTCCCAAGGCTGTGTTCCTTTGGGGACCAGTAGCTGAATGCTGGTGAGTGGCTTGAGGACGCTGGGGTCTGCTTTCAGCTGGTGCCTGTTTTCCCAGGTCCCTGTGCTCACCCTGTGTCTCCATTCGCACTCCTGTTCCAGGTCTGCAGCCTGTCACAGGCAATAGCAATAATGCTCTTATTGACTTACAATGCTACAGATTTGAGACACAGGAATTTCTGATCCAATTTCACATAGAGCAAAAATCTACTTTCCCACAGAAATTCAACAGTACTTTGTCTAAAAGAGAAATATGGAACTGTTTTGACAGTGATTAAATAACATATTGACACTTCCAATTTCAACACTATTCTTTCCTCTAGTTGACTCTGCTAGCCCAGTATTTTCTAACTGAAAATTTTAACCTGTTAATAGGGAGCTAAAAGAACTTGCATCAAAGACATGCCATAGATTGTCAAATACACCTTCCAAAACTGAATGCTATATTTTATTTCCTGATAATTATATTTTTTTGTTATTTTATTTAGTTCCTCACAAGTGTAAATATCCTTCAATAAATGTATTTACTGAAGGTTTCTAAGATCTATTACCACTGTTATGAATCCTTTTTCTTGGTTAGATTTAATGATTTAAATATTGTCAACATTTAAATAGGTGTAAATTTTAAAATACAAATTTTATTTATAAAACCTCAAATTCAGGAGGTGAACAACAAATATGGTATGTTTTATTCAATCCTTTTGCTTTATATTATCTTTATGCTAATGTCCTTTTATTGAACATGACTGCTCTTCAAGACACAAAAGTAATTTAATCTAACTATGATGATTCCAACTGAATTAATTAAAGTAGTCACACTACCTACTGTGCTTAGACAGTGATTTTGAGCACCAAAGTGGTACTGTAAATTGATAACTGTTGTGTAAACTGAAGCTAATTTTAAAAGTTTCAAGATAAAGCAAAATAATCCTTCATATATTCTAAATCACGAGTAATATTATTTCAACTGCTTTACACTATGCTTTCAAAAATGGATGCACTTTCAGAGAATTTTTTTTATTGCTTTGCCATGGTGATAAAGAAAATCTTCAAGATTACAATCCTTGGTTCAGAATATTATAGAGACTCTGAAGTAAGAAAGTCAATGCTTATTAGGCAAAGAGCTGACAGAAAAGAGAGGAAAATCAAGACAATAAAGATAAGAGAAACCACAGGAGGTTGCTTGTTGAGCCTAGTGACCTTATTTGCTGCTCTTAATATGCTAAAATTGTGCCAATCACAGAAAAAAAGAGGGAAAGAAAGTCCTTTTAAATTCAATTTTTCAGCACAGTGGTTGGATATTGTTGGATTTTGTTTCCTGCATCCATTCTCAGCACTTTTATTTTTTTCCCCTCAGGGTAATACTTTAAAATGCAACTTGTTGTAAGCTAAAATGGAAAAACCTCACCTGATTATACATGGGTAAGTTATTGTTCCTGATATGTATGCAAACTGCTAACTAGTACTGTGTGCCCTTCATTCAGCTTGCATTATTTCCTTGACAAGCAGCACCAAAATTACTGGGCAAGAGTGAAATACAGCCTTGAACTAGTCTCAGCGCTTATTAAATATTTAGTAAGTAATAAGAATCCATCAAAGGATGGACTTTCCCTTACCTGTGACAGCTGGAGGCAAGAATTGTTTTACAACTTGGCCTGAAAAGTGATTCTCTATGAAAATGACATGAGCATAAGAGGCAGGAAAGAGGCAAAACTACTCTATCGTTAGCATTTAAATACAGAATAGTCTATGAATAACTGACTTATTTGCTTTTATTACGGGCCCCCAGGAACTAGGAACTATGACTGCAGACATAGTTTTGTGCATTTATCTGTGTGTACGAGTTGTACAGTATGAGTTGAGTAACATGGAAGGCTTTGATCCAGTTTCAGCTGAAATGTCATCTCTTCTGCTTCTGCTACCAGCTACTAAGATGGAATAATAGCTGAAGAGTTTTAGTGCTGTTACTTTGAATGTAATTTAGAAGGAAAATATAGCTCATTGCTACTTTTGATGAAACATACATACATACATTCAGCATCGCTTGTAACTCTCCTTATCCTGGATAAGAAATGTCTTCCTTATGTCTGTTCTGAATCTGGTCTCTATTAGTTTAAAAACACTATCCCATGTCCTATTGCAGCAGTCCTTTTTAAAAAGTCTATTCCAAAGAAGCCTGTATTTCAGTGAATATGCTAAACTTGATTTCTTTCACATATTTTCCCATACTGCATAAATCTAGATTATCAATTCTAAGAACTACTTATCACTTTGGTAGCATTGAAGGTTGTTCCTTTAATTATTTTTGGTTGGATGGGGTAAAAATTGAAGAAGAAATAAGAGCTCCTAGTGAATTACCAACTCCAAAGTGGCCTGAAGTAGAGAAATGAGAGGGTAAAAACTCTCTGTGCTGAAAAATCCATGAAAACGGAGAAGATACCCAAGTGAATTAGTGCTTCACCCAGGGTCTCTGAGCAGCAAGCACCAGCGCAGGACACAAAGGAAGAAACCTTATGTCTTATCATCACGGGTCCCATTGCATTTGTTGCCTTTTTTTTTCTTTTTCTCATTAAATTAGGCAAGGGCTTCTTTAATAAGCAAGAAATTTTAGCACTCTGGCATTCTCCATATAATTAAGCACGTGGGAGACAAGGTTTCAAACTGTGAAATAAAAACAGTGTAACAACATTTTTGATGTCATAACTCTTGAGAGATGAAAGAAAACATTTATCTCTGATAAGTTATAAAAATTGATCAAGTACTAGAAAAGGGTCTGAGAGATTTTTGAATTAAAATTAGCCCTTAACAAAACAGTTAGAAATTATTCAAGCAAAATTATATTATAATCAATAATTCAATGTATATAAAGTACAGAAAGGTTCTGACTGAAAATGCTAATGTAATCCAAGAAAAGGCACTCAATATCAACTTAATACAGAGTTCAAAGCTCAGGAATACCTACAGTATACCAATTTTATCCAAGTGAGAACAGGCTAAGAAAATTTGCATCAAAAGAAGTAAAAACTAAAGCAGTCAATTGGATCTGTTTTCAGGAAGTTACAGTGAGCCCTACGAAGATAAAAGGACATCTGCAGCACCCCTAGCACAGATGAATTTTTTGTCAAAGCAGTGGAAAATAGAATATAAGTGAACTATCACACTAAGGCAATCAAAACATTTCCTTACTTAAAATGGAACAAAGGTGTGCGACTACTATTACAGCTGAAGCAGAATTAAAAATAAAATGCAAGTAAATGAAAAGTAAAATGAAAAATTCCAAACTTCCAATGGTGTGCTTATTACCACTAAATTTATATATGAGGATGATAAAAATTAGAAAAGCTTTTATAAGCTAAGGAAAAAAAAGGATGTTGTTGGGCTAAAAATGCATCTAGCCAGACAAAACAAATTATTGATTTTCATATTTGGGACTGTAATGCTCATATTTTCAATACATATATTCCAGAGTCGTGTTCCTTGCTGAAGTGACTGTGTACTGGAGTTATAAAGGCAATCCTAATAATTTGTTTCATGAAGCTGGTGGAGACAGAGACTGAAAAAACATAAATATCAGGGTATACATCTGATCAAGTAATTCTCTCCAGCTGCAAGGCACTCCACTTCAGGATTAAAACAGAAATTCCATACTGCTTCTGGAATCCAGAACCCAGGGTAGACCCCTGTTCAGAAGTAATCAGAATTCAGAAGACGAATGCAGAAACAAACCATATCCATTGACATGAGCACTCAACTAAGAGGAGTTTAGTCTCTCTGCCCACTAACTTTAGTTAATTTTCTTAATTAGTCTGCAGATACAATAGGTTCTGGTATTTTGACTAGAATGATTTTTTTTTTTCTGGAATTTATTATAAAGAGACCAAAAAATCATTAACTGGAAGAAAAGGGGAGGTATCAGTAATTTCGTACGAAGGATAGAGTGGCCTTTTTCTGCCATCACAGAGAAGGAAAATCTTGTGAACCTTTTCCTTGGGGAAGAACCAAGAACAGACTGCCAGTTAAACATGCGCCAAAATCCTTGTTAAGAGCCCCAGGAGTTCAGCAGATATTGATCACCTACGTATGGCTCCCACGGGACTTCAATGCACCCTGAACCTTTCACAGCATGGGGAATTCACAGGGTTAACCACACACAAAAGTATAAGGGCACTACGTTGTGGTTTTAGTGTCTAGTAACTACACAGTGTCTAGTAACTTTATAGATAACTTTCCAGTGGAATGAGGAATACTGCCTATCTTTGGCAGAGATTTCCAGAAGTCTCTGTGGTATTTATAATGAAGGCAGAGAGATCCAATGATCTGATGAACTTTTGCACCTTTCAAGTTGAAAAACTGAATTTATATATCTCCGAGGGTAAAAAGGCTTGAGCAGCCCCAGGTATTGACGCATAGAGTGCATACCAGGGATAAGTTCATCTTGTCTTACATGACCTAGATTGCTCTCAGACAGACATTGTCCATAATTGATATCAGTGTGATTGATAACTAGCTTAGTGAAGTCCAAAGAGACCCAAGAAAATAAGGAACACCTCAACAATGTTTAGACTTTTATCTTAAAAAGTTTAACTGTCAATCTTGACAAGATTATGAAAAAAAATTATTGTGCTTTATCATGTATTATACCTCATACTGGTTTTCCTTCTGCTAAAAGGAAACATTCTGCGTAACTGTTAGTGCTGTGTTAAAAAGCATTGAGCATTTTCTGTAAAGGGTCTTAATTATTTCTTTCTTAGTAAAGCAGTGAATTTAGTATGGTGTCTGTTGTTTACCTACCCAGCAGTGAACAGTAGGAAAAACAGAAACTGGTAACAAGTGCAAGATGCTTAAGAGTGTCTCTGTGGGGTAAAGAAATGTTCTCTCAGTCATTCTATCTCAAAGGCAGAACTGACTCATCAGGCATGAATTATATCTAAGTCAGGGAGACTGAGACCTAGATCACTGCTAGCATCTAGACACAAGACTTCTACTGATTTTAACAGGAGTTACATACTTGAGTGTTTCTTGGGATTTGGCCTGCTCAACATGCCCATACTTACAAAAAAAATCATGTTGGCATGTGGATGTTTCACATACAAAATCTGTATCCCATACATTGAGCCTGGCCTCAAAATTAATTTTATGTCCTTGAAAACTAAATTAAACATTTACACCAGTTTCTGCCAGAGAAACCAAGACACAAGACAGATTGCCACAGAACTATCCATTGCAGCCTTCATTCCATCATGGGACAATTACTTGCACGTACCTAATTGCAAGAATAGGAGGCCATGATGAAAGTTGAACAGGCATTTTTGCAATTGGTTGCATCTTCATGGATCTCCCCTAATGAAGGTGTCAGCAAAGACAGCTGATGACATAAAGCTATATCCACACAGTTTTGTCAATATGATTTAAGGGGAGGGAAAAAATTGTTTTAAGCTCATCTTCCCTACACCAAATTTAGTAACAACGTGTCTGAATAGATATTACATTCATACAAAACGTGGATTACATTGCATTAAAAAACATTCCAGTAAACTGAACATTTTACTTATGTATTTCTGAGAATATAAATGTAAGCAGTAAGAAAGGCAGCGCTATCCTCTTCGGTGCTATTTTTACCTCCCAAAACAGCATCTTTCTATGCCAAGAATGAAGACGTTGCTTGTTTGTTGTTTTCTCCTTGTTTTAACTATGTACCAAGGACAATCTTTGTTAGAGAAGCCGGTGTGGTGTAAAGAATAACTAATGAATTCAGGAGGAAGGATTCATTGTGTACTTTCCATAAAAGGAACTTTCTTATTCAGTCTTTCAGGACCTGATCCAACTCTCATTGAAGTCAGCTTGATTCTCTGCTCTGATTATTCAATACAGAATCATCAGAGACAAAGTAAACAAGACATGTCCTAATAAGTTCCATAGGAGCTACAATCCTGCCTAAGGAAATCAATATTACTTCCATATCTGGTTGTATATCATTGTACCCATTGTGCAATAAGTACTTTTACCCTCCGGATTTAGACACTGAGAGCACTTATTTCATCTAGTCATCAGTGCACCAGTTCTCAAACTCCCTATGTGCTGAGAAATCCCAAGTACAGTGCAGTCTTCTCATGTCCTCTGTGTCTTTGGGTTTCTATCAGAATTTCTCAGCTCACAGAAAATGCAGAACTTCAGCTGACTGGGAAACACAAGCCCTAGATACATCAGTATCGGATTCCATAGGCTGCGTCCCACTTAGGCTTTCTCCCTCACATTCCCCATTTGTGCTGTGCTTGGCAGCATAACATAAACCAGTGAGAAATGTGGGGAGTCGACCCTGTCCAGCAAGCAAGCCCCCACTGTGTCATTCATTTCATCTCCCCTCGGTGGGATGGGGAGAGAAACAGTATGACAAAAATGGGGAAAACTCACGGGTCCGGGAAGGTTTGGGAAGGGAAGGTTTGGGAAGGTTTGGGAAGGGAAGGGAAGGGAAGGTTTGGGAAGGTTTGGGAAGGTTTGGGAAGGTTTGGGAAGGTTTGGGAAGGTTTGGGAAGGTTTGGGAAGGGAAGGTTTGGGAAGGGAAGGGAAGGTTTGGGAAGGTTTGGGAAGGTTTGGGAAGGTTTGGGAAGGTTTGGGAAGG
>VZRL01006424.1:738782-812942 GCA_013397895.1 Origma solitaria
AAGGGAAGGGAAGGGAAGGGAAGGGAAGGGAAGGGAAGGGAAGGGAAGACCAATGCCCAGACATTTTCTGACTAATGTCTACTTTGCAAAGATTGTACCCTCATTTTATCACTGAGCAGGTCATATGGAATGGAATATATCTCTGGTCACTTCAGGTCTGTTGTGCCAGCTGTGTCCCCTCTGAGCCATCTCTGTTCTAGATGCTGGTAGATAAACAGAGAAGGCCTTGATGTTGTGCAAGTACTGCTCAGAAATAGCTAAAAATGTGTTGCGTGCATCAACCACATGTTGGTAACATAATGGTGTGTGAGGAAAAAACATATCTGAGAAAACTGTATAGTCTGGTACTTAGGGAATCTCCTAGAAGAGTTCTATTTTCCATTCACAAGGCTGATCTGAATTTTAACACATATGACAGGCTGAAACTACCTTATACTTGCCTGTCTTTTTCTTGCCCTGGGAATCTTGAATTCTATGTGCAAAATAGCACAGCTTTAGGCACTGCTTCTGCCTGCAGAAGTTTTATATCTCTTATTCTAAGAATATGGTCATGGATGATGTGTGTTGATACTCAGATTGCACATTTTGTGGAAGAAATGTTTGATTTTAATAGAAGAAACAAGCGTGTGTGCCTATAGAGAAGCAACCGAACGAGAGTCTCTGTTCATATTTTTTTCTCTCCCTTTGAGCATATGTGAAAGATCCAGGGACAGTCTAACTCTTAATTCTTGTATAGGTAATTACCTCCTAAATAAGTTAATCAGCTTTATTACCTTCTAAAAGGATGCATGAGTAAAAGGCAATTTTTGACACTAATACCTTGACATGAGGAATAATGTAAAGTGACTGATGAAACAACATAAATAGCAATAAGCCACTAAGAAGATTCCCTCTCCAGTTCTTGCAAATGTGATTGTAGATCAACTACAGTTTCATTTCTTCAGCTACACTTTTTTGGCAGCACAAAAACTTCTGAAGTACGATTTCTACATCTTTGACAGCTAGTGATGCTATATGCTGTCTTTTGCTGCTAATTACCCAGCATAATTTTCCTGAAATTTTTGTGACTACTTACAACTTCCTGTCGAATTCCTGTTTCCAGCTACATTTTTTTTATTTTTGGATGCTGCACAGCAGTAAAAAAACCCAAAAAACATTCGCAACATTTACATACAGTAAACTTTACAGGTGATTATCTGAAAGTCGGTGGTTCTATCACAAAAGAGCTGAGTGCTGCTGTGCTTTACCTTGTCTGTGTGTGTACTTGACTCTGAGGGCCACCACCAAGCTGCAGCTGGCACAGCTGGCAGCAGCACACCTGCTAAGCAGAGCGGGCTAATGAGGATATCTCACACCGGCACACTTTTCTTTATGGTGGATAATATAGTTCCTCAGCGCAGGAAAAGTCCTTGTCCCCATCTGTAAAGTCCAAACTCTGCGTGGGTCTGCCACAAGCCTGCTCACTGCTTGCCCTGAAATGACAGCTGCAGTTAGCAAAGAACATTATATAGTGAAACTCTGTATTTATTTATTTATTTATTTATTTGCCTTCCAAATACTCTTTTTCGAATTTTTGTGTGCTTTTTTTTTTTAGACTTCTAAAATACAGACATAGAAACCAAAGCTAAAACTGTATGTCTCTTTCTTCTTTACTTTCACATGTACAAAATATAATGAATATTCTCAGGTAGCAAGTACACAGCTGGTCACCATGGATTATGAAATCAGTCAGTCATTATTTGCTCATCTTCAACTGAAGAAAGGTAGAATGGTTGAAAATTAGATGACTCCAGCAGACTTTTCCATGTCAGTTGTTGATCAGCTCTGAAGAGCCATACACTGACAAAGTCATACCGTCTAAAATATCATATTGGAGAAAGTTCTTCTAAATAGGCTGTATATTGTGTGTATATATATATATTTCACAAAAACCCACTTTATTAAATATGTATTGAGTAAAATTTGAGCAGAGTTTTCATTTTCTGAATTGTTAGAATTTTAGTCTCTTGAGAAAACAGACTGCAGGTCTCTAAGAATTTGGAGTGTGACCATAAGAAAACAGATCTTTTCCAATTATTTTTTCACATTAGGTATTTTCACATTAGGCACCCTAGGTATTAGCTGTTTACATAGGTTTTCTGTATCTTCTCTATTGCATATAATGATTTTTTATCATTAGTCCTGCATCTAGACTGTTATTAAGTTACAAACCCTCCTCATATTGAATTGAGAATTAACTAGCAGAACAACTCAGAATCTTCATGGAAAATGAGACAACTTTACTACTTACGTGTAGAAACTTTGAATTGTAACTCTAGCAAAAGGGTAAATATAATGATTGCATAAATAAGACTACCCAACATTTCCTTTTACAAGATTCACCCTAATTAAATAGGCTTTCAGTGTTAATTGCCCAATATTTCACTTTCAGATTGATTAGGACGCTGTTTTCTTGAACACTCTGGAATTTTGCCCACATCAGCTTCAGTTCTTTGTCTTTCTTTTATACTTTTTCAGCATAAGAAAGTTCTGAAGCCATCTTATTGACAGAATTCAAAGCTTCGTAATATTCGGACTTTTTTTTTCCCCCAGATACTCTATAAAGAGGAGGGGAAAAGAAACACATTTTTCAGTTTCTCATTAACATAAACTAGCTGCCCATTATTGAATTTAGAATGTCGTTCTCTAAAGTGATACTCTGAAATAACTTTGACGCTGTTCAACTTCTTAAATTGTTTAAAATTAGTATAAGTGGTGTAAAACTGGCAACAAGTTATTCAATGTTAGATATTTATTTGAAAGTAGTACTTTTCTTTCCATATATCTTTGAAGTGTAACAGAACTTATTTGAAATTTAAATATATATATTTGTAAGGCTTTTATGCCACAAAATAATTCAGTTTCAGTATTAAAGAAAAAGTTAGAAATTTGGTGACTTGTAAATAATTACTCCAAACTTTGACTGAAAGAAAGAAAAAATATCTCATGTATCTTGGAGTTCATGGATCTCTGTGTTTCCTTAGACATTCTCCCTAACCTTTAAAAATAGCTAATAGTTTGGTAAAACATTTCAAGATATTTATTGCAGAGGTAACAACTTGGATTGAAGAAAATATAGTTCTTGTATCTTTAGTGTTCATGAAGGTGTTTTGAATCATTGGGAAAACACCACTGTGGCTGGGATGTAGTTGTTATTACACTTACTTGTATTTAGTAAATTTTAAGCCCTTGGGTGCAGATTTCTCAAGCTACTCAGTCGATCAATTACTTTAGTTACTTCATCATTTCAGTACAACTACCTGAGTAGCTAGTCAGAAAAATAAAATTTAAATTATTTTGCAACAAAAACTTTTGCACATTTTTAGTATATGGCACGGAACTGTAATTTCCTGCCAAAGCTCTTTACCAGCAGATCAAGTTTATTCATTCATTGAAGTAGCAGCAGTAGCTGTCTTTAGTGGGAGATTTGGGAGAAGCCCTCTGAACCAATGACTCCTTGCACAAACCCAGAGGAGGTCAATAATTTTTTAATTCCTCTGTCCTTCACTCTCCTCTTTCTCATTTTGTTGATTACATCTGAGGAAATTCAGGCACATAGAGGGCAAAAGTAGCTTTGATCAGGCCCAGCTAGAGAGTTTGGGGAGAAAACGTAGGGCTTGCGCTGAACGTGAATTCCATCAGCACAATACAGTCAAAAAGAAGGCAGAGGAAAATACTAATAATACAGTGATTCTTATATCATCAGAAAGATGAAATTAGGAATGGACACCTGCCAATATTTTGAGAAAACCCAAAAATTTCTGCTAAAGTATTTGTAGAGATGTTTCCCAAACTAGAAATAAACTGTGATCCTGAAGGCTTTAGTATAATTAAGTTTTATTTATAATTCAAGTTTTCTCACCTCCCTGTAAGACAGTCTAAAAGGTTTGTTCATACCTGAAAAGGGGACTTTTAAAAGGTGTCCATGCTACACTTAATTGAAGCTAAAAATAAATACCTTTTGTTTCTTTTTTAAACAAGTGTTGTTCTTGCCCTTTTCTTTTGGAAAAAAATTATTGAAAATTTAAATGAGTAATTAACAATGTCTTCTCCTTTATCCCATTATAGAAAACCTTTTATTTTCCAAAATAGGTGAACATAAGCTGCTTTAAACAAAACAGAGCATAGCTACAGTAATTTCAGTTGTAGGCTATGCACAATTGCATCTGGAGCTACTTCTGCTTATATTCATTCTCTAAAAACGTGATGCGAGCTAAGAAAACAAAAGATTTTCAAGCCTCTGCCCAGGGTTGCAAGGGAATTATAATAAAGCCGCAGGTCAGGTGCTACAAGGTACCAGTTTATAGTACCTGAAACAAAAACGTATGTGAACACAGAAACTCAGTGCTTCGAAAGCCAAGGTCAGGACAAGGAATGAAGCTTTCAACAGCTGTTTCAGAGAGGCTGAGCTGTTGAATAGTGATTGTCAGAGGGAGAAAATGAAAATCCAAACGTCCTTTGCTTCATCTTAGTGCATTCAGTAGGTGCACATGAAGTGTCCGGACCTTGCTCAGCTTTAACCATGCTTCAGGCTCCTTCCACCCTCCTGTGGCCCTTGCAGTGGCAGGAGTGCTGCTCTGCTGATGACAGCGCACACTCCCCTGCCTACGGAAGAGCCCATTAGCAAATGGTGTTTAGGAAAAACCTGGGCTGTACAGAAATCGATAGCAGAGCTTTTCATCGACTATAATGAAGCTGGATTTCATGGTGCAAACCAGAATTCTTACACTTCAGCTTACTGCAGTCCTTTCCATCGGCATTCAGGAGCTGAAGGGATTGATCCAATGTTGCATTTTATTTTTAATTTGTTTATGATGGAAAAATGTTTAATAAAAAACCCATGTATGGCAAAAAAAAATGTGGGAACTTATTTATGAAATTAAATCTCTGTGTCTACTATTTATAGACACTTTGTCTTACCAAAAAAACAGTTAGAACTTTTCTAAATGTATTAATATGTGTTTAATAAATTTCAAATCAGAATGAGGATATGAAGCTACAAGTATTCTCTTGTTCTTTCTTGCTGTGAGCATCTGGAAGGGATATAAAATAAACAGATGAAATTACAATCACCACTGAAGTTTATCTCTTCCTTTTATTTAGTGTCCTAAAGTGATTAATGCTCAGCATTCCAAACTACCTCATTCTTTAGAATAAAAGTCACAAGTTCGCACATTTATTGTGTAATTGATGGTGGGGGAAATAAAAAGTATTCTGTTTGTTTAAATGCATTTTAAATCATTTGTCCCATCTGTTTGATAAAGAAACAGTAGAATATTACTGAAAAACTAGTATTTAGGATTGTTTAGAAATGGATTTGTTTCTTTCTTTCTCAGCAAATTCTAATATTTCACAGAAGATAAAAGAGGTAATTAGGAATTTATATAGAAATGCAAATTTTTGAAATTAACAGTTAAAACACTCCAGACCACAGAAAGAGTGTTTCAAGTAATTTGATCTTTTAAAATGTTCTTTCATGCATTTATTAATGCACATACCAGTAAATACTTTTATTTTAAGTATATAAATTTATACTAACATACTATCTACCCTAAAATCACTGTTTTTACTGCTTTATCACTAGTGATTAGTCATTATGAAATATTTTATATTCATAATGCACTTAAACTTAAGACCATTCAATTCCAGTTTTTAGGCCAGATTTGTTTGAAAAATATGAAATAGGATATTGAAAAGAGCTGATCCAAGACCAGGATATTTCCAGTGACTCAGTGGAGGGTGCCAACACACACTGGGGTGACTTCTCAAATGGTTTCGTCAGATCAAACTCAGATACCTGGTATGACCTGGCTACTCCAGATTCTCTTTGTAGTCAACGGAAAAAAAATCCCTAAAAATGTTAGGCTGTGATTCATGTCAGCCCAAGCGATTTGATTCCTGCCAAAGGACTCAAAGTCTGAGTTCCTTTGCCTATAGTCCACTGATATTTCATATGCAGATGTGCAGCCATTGAAGACTAACTCTCCTGGCTCAGAGGAACCGTAGCCTCAATACACTTTCCTTTATCCAAGCTATCAAAATGAGCAATGTTGTACCAAAGCCATAGGCCTTCATTGCCTCATTAGAAAGGGCAATGACCTTGGCACTCGTGACCCATTTGTGAAGTGATGAAACAGTGCAGCACAGCAGGAAATACCTTGCATTGAATACAGTGAAACTCTGAAGACAGACAGATTTCTGTTTTCTAAAATATCGAAGGGAGGATAAACTCCCAGGTTTTTAGAGCACTGGCTACAGACAATACATGCACCAAAGCACAGAGCTGTATAAATGCAGCAGAAAGTATGTCTTTTACACAGTGCTTCCCTCTGCTTCAAGGTAGGCCAGGAAAGAAAAGCCTGGCTCTTATTTCTCTATGGAATGAATACAAATCCTCATAAAAAGAGACCCTAATTTGTGAACAGCTTGGTTCGTGTTTAAGGTAATTTGTAGCTCACTACGAGGAAGTCAGTGAAGGGTAGATAAGAATTATTTCAACTTTGCTCATACTTTTATTTTCTTCTTCTTCTTTCTCTTTTTTTTTTTTTTTTTTTTTTTTTTTTGGTGGGGGGCTGTCACCCATAATACTTAGACCTGGTTGAAAATTAGATTGATTTTAATGTTCAAATAAAAAACTGAAAAATTTAGGGGGACTGTAAAATGTCAAATAGTAACACACATTTCCAGTCCAATAGCTGCAAAGATCTTAAACGCATCTTCTAATCTAACCAAGGATTTTATTTTAGCTTTCCACATTTATAGCAACAGGCACCTTTCACTCAAAGCCTAAGTAATCTTAGACCTTAATAGCTTTTCACTGCAACATGAATCATACTTTCCTTTACTCATCTCCAGTAATGGAAATGTGAATTTGAATTATTGGAATAAGAAAATTATAGGTAATTTATGTTTGTTGTAGTCTAGTTTCTATGATTTTGAGAGAAGATGGCCATAATTTGTAACCCTGGTAACAGGGACTGCACATCCATTTGTTAAATCTGACCCAACAAACAGCCTGTTCCACTGGATTTTAGTTGGAGGGAAGAAGGAAAAAAAATAAAAATAAAAGAAAAAAAAAAATTAGATTAACTCATCATTTGGGAATTTCCTTGTTGATGTTATTGTTAATTATTCAAGTAGCATTAGAAAATTAAATATTACAATAGGATTTCAATAATAACAGCTCTTCTGCTGGAGCTATATTTAATTGTCTCAATCTCAAAGGAAAAAAAATTCCTTTAAATAATGTCACTGGATAATAAAACCAAAAATTACCATCCATTGAAGAA
Source organism: Origma solitaria (assembly GCA_013397895.1). Classification (NCBI taxonomy): domain Eukaryota; kingdom Metazoa; phylum Chordata; class Aves; order Passeriformes; family Acanthizidae; genus Origma; species Origma solitaria. The sequence continues at coordinate 746,111 of VZRL01006424.1, forward strand.
CACACTTGATTTCTTCACGTCTAATCAACACCTATTCAGATTGTAACCTAGGAGTTGGTTAAACACAGTTGCAGCAAACCCAGACCTTACAGTGACAGTAACTGCATAAGACCAGAAAAACTCCTACAAAGACCCCCATTTTTGTGAAAGACGGAGATCATGACTCTGTTCCCACTGTAGTAAACAGAAATCAAAGTTCTTTAAAGCTTGCAAGAGGTGCCTTGTAACTTCAAGCATCTTGTCCTCAATTAGCATCAGTTTACAGCTGAAACATTGGTCTGTTAATTTAAATTGGTTTGATGTGATGGAGCAGACTGTTCTAAATGCTTTTTCCTAAATCACACTCAATTAAATAAAAAGCTTGTGATGTGTTGATGAGATATCAGTGCCCACAAGCTGTAGGGTTTGGCTGTATTATATAAATGTTTCTTTTTTAAAACCAAACAGTCAATCTCTGTACTTCTCTGTGATATATCCTTTGAATACCACTGTAGAAAACACATTTATGCCCAGAAACATTCCCATTCTGATGTCCACATTCCATTATCCAACTTTTTTCTCAAGGATGTTGTTCTGTCTGTGAATCTGGGGAATCTTTTACCAGTTACCTGCCTTCATACATCCAATTTCACAGACATTTTGCACAAAGTAGCGAATTTCATCTTTGTAGTCCACTTACCAAGTGTTTCTTCAGCTCTTAAATAAAACACTTAATTATCCAAGGAACTGTCACACCAGTGAATTTTGCTTGTCAGAAGAGAATGCATGTACCTGTGCACAACCCCCCAAACTTTTTTTTTTAGGGTTTTTTTTTGTCATGTAAGCATAAAACCCAAAACCCCTCTGCTGATACACAGATTTGTCAAGACTTCACTTGCACTCTGTCAGGTCCAGATTGAATCTGGGTCCCATACGTTTCTACATCTACTAGCACTAGCTGATGGCTGATCATAAATTCCAGGCAACTTTCTTGGATAAACTTTAGTGCACAATCAAGTCAGATCCTCTTTATGTAATGGAACACCATATGGTGCTTCCGATAACACTGTAAAACCTGTGTATGAGCCTCCTTGAGACACAGCTGGCTAGAAAAATTTGACTTGGAAATTTTTGAAAAAATTTTCTATGCTGCAGTGTAGTCAGATTTCCTCGTGGCAACATTCAGGCACAATGCACAGGGAAAGGAAGAACCACTGACTCAGCTAGGCAATTTCCCAAATATGCATATACACTTTCATATTTAAATGTTAAAGCACAAATGTACCTAAACACTATACATCCCGGAGAACATTTGCCATTTCTGTTCCTTTAGCAACAGAGTGAACTCAGGATTTAGGCCGTGCCTTTGAGACCCAAAATCCTCTGGCATGGCTGAACTGCGCGCTTGGATACTGAAGGAGAAACTTCCTCCCTGTTTGCGCCGAAAGCTTTCCCCTTTTGAAACAGTCTGTGACTCTTTCAACCCCCTGCCCTTATGGTGCAGATTTTCCAGCTCTGACATGGACATGCACCCTTTCCCTTCTAGGCAGAGCTGTTCAAAGTCAATGGCCCTGCTGCCAGCAAGCACATTGATCCACTGGTGTAGAGCCATTAAGTGCTGATGGCCCTTGATTGCTCTGTCAAAGCTCCCCAGCTATTGCCTCTTCCCTACGTGCCAACTTCCTGCTTTAAAATGAACACTTGGAGCTGCACTTAATGTTACCTTCAAAATGAAGTGTAAAACACAACAGGGTATTCACAAAACACAAATGGGAATTATACTTGACAACGACATAACCCCAAAACATCACCACTTTTGTTGTGAGTTAAGAGAATGTCAATTTCTCTTTTCCAGCAATTAAGACTCGAAAATCTAACAAAGAAAATTTAAAAAGCGGAGTTTGAAAGAATACCACAAGTGTAAGTATGGAACAGAGAAGTGCATCTCTGAGAAAATGCGTGGGTGATAGTTCTCTGACTTCATAGCAACAAGGCCGATCTCTTGCTAGGGCAGAACGAAATTAAGGACTGTATGAATCTCAGCTGTTGTCAATCATGTGTCTGAACTATCCGAAAGAGTCGAGTTTTATATGAGACTTTTCAATGAGCTCAGCTTGACTCACTCTTTGGCGCAGTGTGTGCAATTACTGATGATTTGCACACTAAATCGATGAAAATTCCCATAATAAATTATTGATTTATTTAATCCCATTTCACCCAGCCAGGCATATAATTACTCACAGTTTTGCAAAACCACGAACCTGTTAAAATCCAAATATGTGTGTAATCACCAGTGCTTCTCAGATTAGCTTTAATCTGTTGACTAATAACATGAAGATTGATATTCCCACTCAAACAACCCCTCTATCCATTGAAAGCATAGATGTATATTGAAACAGCAAATGGATTTCATATTTTATCCTGTAAATAGATGCCAGATGCTCAGCTGGTGTCACCTGATAGAGCTCTATTGAAGGAAATGTCAATTTATGCCAGCTGGTCCATGTGACTACATGACTAGGTGAAAGTGAATTTTTGTTATTTGTATACAGAGTTCTTTGTTCCACTTACTTGATCCTTCTTTAATGATAGCAAATAGGAGTTAGCTGCATATGCTGTTTTGGTTTAGAAACAAAATGGACAGCCTAATGTTGCCGTTACATTTGTTAAAAGAGCTACATTTCCAAACAGTAACCAGAAAGGGCAGTTACATCCCCAGGAGAAGGAAAAGCAGTTTTCAACTGAGTTAAAAAGGCAAGTGCAAAGACTTTTTTTTTAAAAAATGGTTTCAGGGAAGAGCACAGGAAACTCTAGAAGAGCTAAAACTTGAGAGCAGAAAATTTCAGGTAAAAAGAACTTCAATAATGAGCAAATGTATTTACAATGAGCTGCAATCTCAGGTGTTTCCATACACAGGGATTTTTCTCAGTGTTTCTAAAAATGGCATAAATATATACAATAGATCTGTCTATCCCTGTCTGAGTTACACATGAGTTTTGGTAGATAGCTTCTTGTTACTGCTTTGCAGTTGTTGTTTTCAAGCTGCTTTTATGTCTTATTTTGATATGCAAATAACAGAGGCTCAAATGTTATATCACCTACCAAATAACAAGACAATCTTTTTTCATTCTGCCTTTCTAAACATTCTTTTTGGTTTTGCTTTTCTAAAGGCTAAAAAAGCTCTTCTATTCAGATTGGAAACAGGACTCCAAACTAGGCTGTGTAAACTAATGGGAGTACTCTGAGATTAAACCAAGTGAAGTATTCAAACACTTAAAAAAAAAATACAGTGTTTTTAAAAACAGCAAGGCTTTCACAAAGGTATAATTATAAATAGGAAAAAAAACATACAACCAAGTGATCTAAACATTGTAAGATTTCACTGAGACCAGTCCTTGCTCAGTTGTTCTCAGTAGAATTTTTCTTCTCCTCATTTTTAAGATAATATTTACATATTCATGCAGAGATTTATGATTATGCATTTGCAAGTGTTGTGGTCAGCCAGAAAGAGTGGAGAACATATATCTCTTAGTTACTTATATAAAGAAATGCTGATAGGCAGAGAATGCCTATGCCACAGTGTGAGAAACTACCCCTGAAATAAGGATTGAGTGCACAGTGAGAAAGCTTTCACAGCATAGTGTCAGCTACAGCTGGGCTGCTGGGACAACCTCATCTAAAATATTTTCGATATCACCCTCAATGAATGGCACCACCAAGAGAGGCAATAGAAGTTACCAAGAACTGGTGACACAGTCACAGGCCAACGTGCCTGTGATTATATACACATTTCTCATGTATATATTTATATATATACAAGAAATATATAAGAGTGTATGTGTGTCTAGACATATATATATATATTCTCCTGTGATCTTACATACTCGACACAGGATACTCCACAACAGTATATGCCAAAAAATCACATTCACATAGCTGTTTTATTTTGTCCTTCCTTTTTTAAATGAGCACTGGACAATACATTCTGCCCAAAGGAACTTCTATTTCAGTAACTAGGCAACAGAGGTAGACTAGTGATCAATTATGTCACATTTTGCCAGTAATCAGTGCCTATGACATCAAGGTTTCTTTCTTATCCTTCAGTAGTGCACATACCACAACTTGCTAATAACTGGAAAATAGTAAGGGCTTTCCTTTATAAATAAGTGAACACAGCAGCGGCTCAAAGTCAGAGGCGACATTACACGGGAAATAATTAGCCATGGTAGAACAATACTCGCATAAACAAATCAAAACAAGCAAGGTCCAGCCACCTCTGACAAGGATCCTGGATATAATTGAAAACACTTAGCAAACCAGCTGTCTGGACAGAAAAGGAAGACTAATACTTTATTCAGTTAAAATTAGCAGCTGAACTTCAGGGGGCAGAAAGCAGTTACTTGACTTGGAATTTGTCTCAGCCACACCCCGGTTATGTGACAGTGGTATAGATCTCTGTGGCCACAAACAGAGCAACTCACAATTCACAGGGCTGTATTGGGATTACAGTATCTGTGTGCAATTTTGTGGGTACTTTGTAGACTATTCCAATACTGAAATTGCAAAGCAACTTGAAGATCTGTACATTAAAATTTTATGAAAGTGGATCAAAAAGATTATTTTAAAAGTTCTTCAGGGAAATGTTGATTTGTACATTCAACATTACAATATAAATTACTGTAAGCGAGTTAAAGATTCTAAACAGAGAGCATACTAAATGCCCAAAAATAATTAATTTTCTTATGTTACCACCTATTGAAGAGGCATCACTCACTTGATTTTTAAAGTGTATTGGACAACTATTGAACTATCGCATAGCACAGACCCACTTTTCTGTCAAAAATAATCACTGACTTCAACAGAGCTTGCCAAATTTAGATCATCAGTGTCCAGAGTAGGAACTGGACCTCAGATACTGTAAGTTTGTTAGAATTTTTTTTAAACCACTATTTCTCCGCAATTGCAACTCTGAAGAACTGTAGGTTTCCCTGTGGAGGAACTATAAAAGTAAAACCTGCTGCAGGAGCACAACTCTGACAAGCACATACAAGGGTTTTTTCCTGTTACTGAGCTATTCTGTCTACCATGCATTGGACAACATAATGTAGTCCATCGTGCCTGTAGCTTTGCTCAGCTTGTGGTTTATAATGCTCTCTGTGGTAGTCATTACACAGCCTGCAGCCACTAACAGTTGCTGAACATGCTTTTGAAGTTCAGTACATGAGCCTGTCTTGCTCTCTGACAGACATTGAAAATGTTGTCTGTGGAGTCAGCTCATATATTCAGAAGATGTATATATACCTAGAGTGCTACATATGTAGGTTTTCTTGAGGTTTTCTTAGAAACAGCCTATCTATTTCGGAATAAACTATAAGCACTTAGCTGGAGGGACAGTGTGGCTCAAGCTTAGGGAATAATGAGATGCTGGAAGAGGAGAGGCAGAGAAATTTGACTTACACAGAGTTTTGCAAAGTTTAACTGGAGAAAGTATCTAACCCAACATCATAAAATTTTTAAATGAGAGCATGTAATTAGGAAAATGATTCTGTGAGATGTAATTAGATCTGTCTGATATGAAAACTGGATGAGTAATCATTTCCTGTATGCAAATACTTAGTGCACATGTATTTCAAATATGAAGTCTAAAGAGTGCGTGCATTGTCTGCAATATATATTAATGACTCAAATTTTCTAAATGGGTGTTCAGATATTACTGGGGAAGTAAACTATTCTGTGAAAGGGAGTTGTCGTTTTTCACAGCATTTTACTTAGGGAGTGCAAGTAATGAATGAGGAGCTGTTATCCATGGGAGTGTTTTCTAAATGCTATACTGTATTAGAATGCTTTTATTTTTTACTGCTTCACTGGACTGAGATAAAAAATTACATGTACGTACCTTTGAGGGACAGAGGCTGTTTGTAACTGAGTGTACAAACTTAAGGAAATCAGAAATGAAATAAAACAATGATCTATTTCATAAACCATAGAATAATGGAATGGTTTGGGTTGGAAGGGACCTTAGATCATCTAGTTCCAACTCCCTGCCTTGGGCAGGAACACTTTTTACTAGACCTGGCTGCTCAGAGCCCCATCCAGCCTGGCCCTGAATACCTCCAAGGATGGGGCATCCACAACTTCTCTGGGCAACCTGTTGCAGTGCTTCACCCTGCTCTGAGTAAAAAATTTTCTTTCCAATATCTAATCTAAACCTATTCTCTTTCAGTTCAAAGCCATCCCCCCTTGTCCTATCACTACATGCCCTTGTAAAAACTCCATCTTTCCCGTAGGCTCCCTTCAGGAAGGTCACATTTAGGTCACTCCGAAGCCTTCTCTTCTCCAGACTGAACAATACTAATTCTCTTAGCCTTTCCTCACATTAGGGGCGCTCCATCTCATCTAATCACCTCTAAAGAACTAATTTCTGTGATAGCAGTTAGGCCTGCACAACAATATTTTTTGGTCATTTGTTAGGTCAACATCAATGATATGTCCTCTATTCCAAAATTAGGCTCTCTGCTGTGGGAATACCCGCTAATCAAGTGACTTCTGTTAATATTAATATTATAAGTCTACTTCAAGATATGTATGATAATAAATGTGTTTCATAAATGTATATATACATTCAAAGAGGTATATAATTAAAAAAAGATCACTGATCATTTCTCTGGATGTAAAAAACAAGACAAAGGTAATTAATTTTTCCACTTATTATCAAAAATCCTGTGTTTCTTTCTTAAACTTCTCAGAAAACTTAGCATATATTTACTGATAGAATTGAGGCTTTGAAGTTGGGAACAGCAACATATATTCTGAAGAATCCACATTTTTATGGACTACTCTATATGCATCCTCTTGATACAACTGCATGGGATTAAGTTCTCAGCCATACATTCTATTTATATAGAAACATTTGTAAGTATATTGAGAAGGAAATTCTGCATCTCTAAAAGCAAATAAATGAGAAAATAAATGACCTACAAGCACCAGCCACTGAGTTGGTAATCAAATCTACAGCATTGAGTTTTGAAAGAGAATCATGGGATTGCATATTAAATACTTGACATTATTTTCTTTTCTCCCAGAGAGAATATGACTTTCCTGTGCAAAACATTCAGATTGTAGTTTGTGTCCTGTGCTCTCAGCCCTTCAAATTGTTTAAGACTTTAAAATTTAATCAAGGGATTTCTTAATGGAGGCGAATGAAGAGTACCATCAGAAACACATTTGACAAAAGGGTAACAAATTTCTACTTAATTATTTACAATGGCCCTATACTGCTACTTAGAGACACAAAGTAGTCAGGCTCCTGAGCATCAGATCCAGCAGTCTGAAAGGACAAGGGCATCAATTCGTCCTCACATCATGCAAACAGTTTTCAAGATTGCATCTTGTTGATCTTGATGAAATTACAAGTCTAGGATCTGATGCAGCATGCCAGTAATTTATGATCACAGGTCACTCCAAGCTGAATGCTTTCAGGGCACATCAAGCCTACTTGTCATTTGCATGCAACTCATTTTATCACCTAAGAGATGTTTTTCATCAGGCCACTGGGCAGGCATTTGCAGCTCTGGAAGGCCTGAATTTTAAAAAAATGACCTCTTTTCATCCATCACAACATTAAAACAAACATCAATGCAAATTGTAATATTAAAGCAATTAACCTATTATCTTCAGGTCAGGTGTTTGTTATTTTGCCATTTACAAAATGACAAACTCTCCCACTTGGCTTCTGATGTTTGGACTGGGCCAGCTGTCTGTTCTTTCTAAATGCTGTTGCAGTTGATTACATGACTATGAAGTGCCCTTCTTCCCACCATTTGGGATTTCTCCTATTTAACTCTATAGTTGAGCAATTTTCCCTATATTGCCTATTCAAGGAAAAAGAAAAAGGCAGCTTCTGTAGCTGTTATGTAATATTTGTCTCACCTTTCAACATTTTGGACAGGTGTGGTTTCTTTTCCAGAGAAATCTCTCTCACTCCTAATGTATTAGGTGGGAAAAAATGGGTAGGTAAGTTATTTGATGTTGTTATTTCTAATGTTATGCCACTCACAGGGGCCACAGGGTTCCTATAAGAATAGTAACAAATTAGAAACGAAAGGAAATATTTCTCAAGTCATTTCAAAATGAAAGCCTACCTGATAGAAGTATACCAAGCTCCATATAGACTTATCAGAGGAAGTTTAAATATTTGAATAATTTGATTATGGGCGATAGGAGTTGGGTGGTGAGTTGCAACAGGAATAGAATTTATTAGCACTAACTTAGGCATCTTCAGTCTATTTCTTTTCCAGTCATCCTAGGTTTCTTTGCAAACAGCTCTAAAAGGGAATTCCTCTCACCCAATGACATCTAAGATAAATCAGGAAAAAAAAAAGAGCCTCCTGAGGGTTCCAGTTTCTGTCTAATGACTATGGGGAGAGATAAGATGTTTCATTCAGCTTTAGACACAGGACTGATGGTTCTCTGAAATTATACAGGATTAATCCTGCATCAGGCATATTTTTACTCTAGGTGCAGACTGCCAACTGGGTCAAACCTGTGCTGCGGCACAGTTAGTGCACAGCTTCTGTGTATCACAGGGCACTCCAGCTCACTACCATGCTGCAGGTCTAGAGAATGACAATGGATGTGTTTACATGATCACATAAAAACATTCTAGCACAATTAAAAGAAGTATTATGCCTGTACTACCTTTAAACTGTGCAAAGCTGTTTAAGCCAGACTCAGTCCAAAGTAGTTACCTTGAAGCTGTCTTTATTGATGATTCCCACAACAGGGCAACTACATGAGACTACCCCAGTAAGATTTCCATCTTATTAGTCAATCTAGAGATCAAACCTAACTCAGATACTTCAACAGAAAATTGATTTGCATCTCTGTTGTGATTTCATTAGGCATACTTAGAGTCTGATCTCATGCTCCACAGACTTTGAAACAGAATAGACCAAACCCACACATGCATACATGTTTAGGAACAAACTGAGTAAAGTTGCAACCTGAGCATATTTGCCCACTTTATATATACTTCCATGCTGTTTGTTTTTTTGTATTTAGATGAGATCCATAGCTTGGACTTTAAAGTAAGTGACATGAATATATAACTTCAAACCAACTCCCTTTTCCCTTCTTTGCTGGTATACCATACTGTACTTTGCACAGCCTTATGCCATGGCCTTATGCTTTGTCTCTTTTACCAGCTTTCATGTTTCAGACACTATAATTGGACAAATTTCTTTCCACCTTTTGCAATTCCTCGTATTAAGACAAACAGCTCAACCGAGCTTTCTGTCATGTCGTCCTGTCATCAATTCACACATGACAGAGGGGAAAAAAACACCTCTCCTTCTCTACCGCTACCAAAAGTATCATACAAAATTATAACCCAAGTCATATAATTTCCTCCAGAACATTTTCTGCAATATTCATGGGAGATGAAGGTGCAAAAGCAACCAAATGTGTATTGTCACCTGCAGGAGAAATCTGAATTAGTCTTTGAAAAGTGTAAGGTTTGTTCCTTGTTCATACCTTTTCTGAATGAAAGACCAAGGAAGTTTGGACAAAGAAGTCAGTTCTAACCTCCAGCAAATGCAAATAGGTATTGCAAGAAAAATAAAACATTTTCTCTGTGTTCTGTTTTCCTATAATATATGCCTACCAAGCTTTGAGCAATAGTACCAATTAAACTAACCATAAAAGCTTGACATTTAATATTGAAACGGATAATAAGGGAACACAAGTTAAACCTTTCAAGGGAATAAGGAAACTGAAGGTGAGTCATAGCACCTGGAAAGATCCATTGATTCTCTATGAGACTTAAAGGACAAATTGCATGCAGATTGTAAAAATATCATTTTATAACGGATACAGCAACTTGGATGCTGCAGTGCCGCACATCTGTTTTATATACTGCTGAATAATTTAGTAATGAATTTTAAAATTAGGATAAGTTGCGAAGGGCCATTAATATTGCATGGAGCATTGTTGAATTAGATGGTATCAAAATTACATCTGTTGTAGAGTGTTTCTTCCAGTAATGGTCACCTATGTTTATACATAGTCACTGCTTTCCTTAATTCTAAATATGTTAGTGATGTTCTGGAGACTGAAATCAACAGATGTTATATAGTGTATAGCTCTTCCAGATGGCAAACACTCCTGCTTTAATAGCCTAAATCAGCCTTTTTTTATCATCAACACCTAAACCATCACTACAGAACTGGGTATTTTTCTTGCAACTATTAAGCTGGGAAAAAATGTTGTAAATTTTTCAGTCTGCCTTCAGAAAAATTATGAACACTGAAGCCTTAATCCTTTAAATTTCTACTTGATTATGGTACACATCGGATTTTCTCTGATGTTCCCCAGGAAAAGCTTTGAAAATGTGAAAACTATTGCTTTTGAAGAGAAATCAGTCCTATTTCTTTCTGCATCTGACCAAGTGTCAACATCTTTACCTTTTAAAATGCCATACTTCTGTGTTCTCATCAGACAGAAACACAAGGCTTTCTGAAATAGTGAAAGTCCTCTTTCTTGTTAAAATGTAGAAGGATGTCTTATACAATAAATTACTTTCTACTAACACGATATACAGTATTATTCTATAAGGATGACATTGGTCAGTCATTCTTGCTACTACTTATATTGAATAAAAAATATTTTCTCATATTCCTTCAGTGAATGCTGTCTTCATAATAGGACATAGCTACTGAAACAGTGTTTCAAGATGCTGACAGACTCTTTAATCAGCATTTTAAAAGTAATAAAAGTTTTTTCATCTGACCCTTTTGGTTCAGAAAGGCACAGCCCTTGGCACAGCATTGTTGCAAACAGCTACCACTACTTTCCTTTCTGAAGCCTAATTCAGAGTTAAGTATTTACCTTCCCAAATCAAACCCATATTCGTTTTTCCTGTGTATTACTGTCAATCTCAGCACAGCTGTGAAATACAACAGCCCAGCCTGTTGCACAAATGAAGCAAAGAGCTTTAATTACTTGGTTTATAGTTTAAAATAATGGGAAAAATTGAATTCAAAATCAGAGGTTTTTGATTGATATTAAGGTACCTCCTATGTTTATTCACCTGGTAACTCCTTGAACCACTTCTTGCTTCTCTAAAGCTCACTGAATCAAGTTGACTTTGCAGGCTTCCAGAAAGGTACTTAGAATGGATGCACACTGTTTTTGTCTCCCACTTCTGCCTCGAAACACAAGGTCATATCTCCTCTCCTCTGTCCCTTGATGGGTACTCACCAGCCGAAATCTGTTATGTAGCCATCTGTTTATTAACTACCAGCATTCTGCAAAATGCATCTGTAAAAGAATCTATTTTTTTTAGAAATAGAAACAAGCACTTTAGAAAAACAATTTCCATTTTCTGCACACCAGACTTGACAGTGAATTCCCTCTACCTTCTCCCTATTTTGACCTTATTTATTGAGCAAGCACCAGTATTTTCCTTTGCACTTCTTCAGTGAATACTGAGTGTTCCTCTGTTTCAGGCATTTTTTCTGTGCTTCAAAGTCCTTGATGATACAGTTATTGTGGTAACGTATCCAAGACTTTCTAAAAGAAGTTTTCTTTCTTGTGTCTGTGGCTGAATACTGAGCATAAATCATTAAATAATCACAATGCTAACAAAGGTCCAAATTTTGGAAACTGGACTGTCTTCTTTAGGATATTGAAAAGGTTCTTCACTGATATAAGAGGGGTAAAAGGAAGAAACCAAACAACTTTTCTTTCTTTGTGGTACTAAAATTTCTGAGATTGAATTTGTCCCCATTATTAAAATTATAGGAGATCCTTAGTCCATTTATTCCTGGTGTGATATTTATGTGTGTGTGTATAAATACATGCAGACAACCAAGACAAGAGCATGTGTTCAGAGTTCAAAGTCCTGGGCAAGTTCCCTCAGGTGTTACTGCCTGGTCTGTGTATGTTGGTTTGTTGGTGGTGCTCCATTACCATCTTTGCATGGAAGTCGATTTGCGCTATGCATTTTGGCTATGGCAAAAGTTGGAAGAAGGAAGATGGTGGTCTCTTAGAGGGAAGGAGGGAGGGAGTCGAAAGTCTTCAGGCATGATTCTTGTGCAGACAGGAGTTAGTAGTAACTTACAAGACTAGTTATAAAGAAACAGATGAAGAAGAGTGAAGTATTATCACAGCTTATTTGCTATCTACTATACTGTGTATTTTTGTTCTTCTGGGTTTTTTTTTAAACACATAATTAAGAATCACTGCAGCCTACTACAACCTGAAAGTCTCAAATTTTAAGCCAGTGGGAGAGGGACTAACTTGCAAATGTATAATTAATATTATAACCAGGTGTCTGGTTGATAGAGAGAAATAGGCATTTGTTATGACAGGCATTTAAGATCAGCAGTATTGTCAACTTCAGGCCAGACCATAAAAATAGCTGGCCATAGAAGAGTTAAATGCACAATGTGCTACAGTGAATATACTGCGAGCCATATTTATAGCTAATACAGCAAACTAATTACCATGGCAGGTAAATTACTGACAATCGCATGTCTTACTTAAGTGTGTCAGAGTGCAGGTAAATTATCTGAATAGGCTGTTGAGCTATTCTGAGTCATTCTAGTTAAGCCTAGCTGATGGAGAGAAAAGGTGGATGGTGCACGCTACAGACACTAACAAAATCCAGTCTTACGTCTTTTCTTATTCAGGATGATTGTAGCTAATCCACAATTCAGTAACATCCTGCATTTTAATATTTCCTATAGGGCAGCATCATGTAGTCATATAAACATATAATATAGCTATGTATCATATAGATTATACAATGATTATTATTTTGCATTAAAGCACTGCAATCATAATACAAATGATTAAAAAGTCAATGTTTTTTCAGCCCATACCACTTTTCATTGGTTCTAAATTGCTAGCCTCAGAAACAAAATATGATTTTCACTCAGATTATTCACATAATCGAGGCCTGACATTCTCAAAGGCACCACTTCCCGGTGGTGGTCCATGGTAGAGAATAAAACTGAAATAAAATATATGAGAGAACCAGGGAGAAGTAAAGTTGCCTTAAAATCTATTGGCACAGATAGTTTTTACGCACAAAAAATACAATAAGCTTTATTGAACACTACACAGATTTGCTTTAATTTAACTCATTTACATTAAATTCTAAATGGAAAAGGCATAAGTAATGTGTGTACTGTTGTTTATTTAGTACAGGTCCATAGCCTTCAATACGTTTCAAAGCTATATTTGCTGCCTCTAGATTTGAATTAGTCTCTCAATCTTCCTCCAACAGAAAACTACCAGCTGTGACCATCAGTAATTCCTCTTTTTTGTCATAACAAAACATGTAGTGCCATATCCAGAGATAAATTAGTCTGGTGGGTTCAGAAATGGGAGTCAGCAAAATTAAAGAAGGAATGAATTACCTAAGAGCAGAACAACAAGGCTAAGAAAAGACTCATGCTGTGGCATGGATGGATGTGCAATATAATCAGCAAAACAAAAGTAATTGCTATACTTCCAGCCAAAGAGACCCCAAAATTAATCTCCATGAAATAGAAATGAAAATAACGTCCTAAAATTTCTGAACTTTTTTGTATTTTCTGGCACGTTTAAGTATCTGTTATTACTAAAATTATCTCAAATTCTAGCAGGCAGTAGATTCTTTTTAATTCCATTAACTCCAATACATATATGCTTTGAATCCCTACAAGAAGAGAAATCCCTTAGAAACAATAAATGTACTATATTTAAGACAAAACATATTTTACACATCTATCACCACCTCAAATTCAATGCAGCTTCAGAGATGATGTCTCTATATAGAGAAATTACATCAAAAATTATTTCCACGACATAAAGATCTACAATGTCTTACAGTAACTGGGAATCTACTGTATTTTTGGATGGAAGGATCCCTGTCAACATTGAAGAAAACAGAAAGATCTACAATTTTATAGACAGAAAGTTGAAATATTGATGCCATTGAGAGTGTGAAAATGAGATGAAAACCCATGAAAAATCAGTGCTGTGTCTGGCACAGGACACCACCAGAGAGCACTGCCCAGCAGCTCCCCCCACTCCTTCCACCACATGACCAGTGCAGACACAGGCTGCAAACAGGAAAAAGTGTTTTCATCATCTGAACTCTGCTAGATGTGTATCACTGACACCATGCTGTTACACACATGGAAGCAAACGTAGTCCTGCAATAGCAGATAACCAGCGTTAGCTCTTAACCAGGACTCAGCAAACTAGCCCTGGCTATGTCAGCACAGTTACAGCCTTCTAAAAATGCATCCTTTCAGAATGGCACATGCCTGATCTTGGGTCAAAAATGACATTCTGTCTGACACTGGCACTGCAGGGCAACATGCACATCTTACCCACAAGCAGAGAATAAAATGCAAAAGTTTCACAAGAGTTCTGAACCAAAGGCTGTTGCTCAGTATGGATGTGATCTTGCACAAACCAGTTTTATAGCTCTACACTGTGGATATCTATACCTTAGCTGAACACATTTGTCACCTTTTGCAGTCAATGGGAGAAGTGGGCACTCTACTAGGTACAATTCCTCTTACTGTTGAATAGACCTGTTGGTTAATATTACCATAAAAAAACATTATTTATCTATAGCTGATTTGCATTTGGCTTAAAAAACCAAAACCATATTGAAATATAAACCAGAAAATTAGTGAAATCCAAGGACCACGAAATCTGTACTACTCTAGGAAGAGTATGGTGCCTCAATAAGACAGAATACCTAGCTAATTAAAAGCTCATTTTGTTCAGTCATTCACAAGCAGTACATGTGTCCACTAGAAATGCTCAGCTACAAGAGACACCATTGCAGTCACCCTTGTGGAGATACTTAAAGCACAAAACACATAGCTTCCATCATATCAAAGAAAAATGGAAAGGTTTGTGTTGGAAGGGACCTAAAGAACCACCTAGCTCCAGCTCCCTGCCATGGAGGTAGACCAACCTTCCACTAGACCAGGTTGCCTAGAGTCCCATCCAACCTGGCCTTGAACACTTCCAGGGATGGGGCATCCACAACTTCTTTGGTCAACCTGTCCCAATGTCTCACTACCCTCACAGTAAAGAATATCTTCCTTATTACTAAACTAAGTCTTTACTTTTTCGGTTTAAAGCCATTACCCTCTGTCCAATGAGGGGATGTGTCCCTCACATGAGAGCACAGTAGATGAGAAGAATCACTTCCCTTGACCTGCCGGTCATGCTGCTTTTGATGCATTTTCCACTCAACCTCTATTTGTGCTTGGGGTTGCTGTTTCTCAGGTTAATGACCTTATACCTGGTCTTGTAAAACTTCATGAAGTTGCACTATTCAGGCCTGTCTAGGTCCTCATGGATGTTATCCTTTCCCTCCGGCATGTTAACTGCACCACACGCTTCAATGTCATCAAACTTGCTGAGGGTGCACTCGATCCCACTGTCTATGCCACTGGCCCCTGAGGAGCGCCATCCATCACTGGTCTCTACTTGTACATATGTCTGTTGATTGCTACTCCACAAGTTCCTAAAATTCCACAGACTGCATCGCTCCTCAGTTCCACCTGTCTTAAAAATACAAAAGAGAAAACAAAACAAAAATTGCACGTGATTAAAGATTTAATTCAAAATGGATAAAGAAGCACTGTGTCCATTGGTCAGTAACTGAGAGACACTGAGAGAAAGAGATGCTTTCAGACACTTACTTCTGCTCCTCAGCTCATCAGTGGGATAGTAAATCTAGGCTGGTTTAATCCAGCAAAAGGCAATTCTCTTTAAGACAGAGCTGTCTTGGATACTCCACTGAGGACTGGAGTCAACACTGCTTTCTTCCTATTGATGCCTCCCGTGACTTGGGCACTCTGAGTGACATCTATCCCAGATAGTTTTAGGTACTGAACCAAGCGCTGCTCCTGTCAGCTCCTCATACAGACAGCGAAAACCTGAATGACTTCTAGCAGTGCCAATCACAATTCAGTCACTTAAGTTAAATGTCTAAATTTAAGTGAAATTAATTCAGGCCTGATTAGCTGCATAAAAATGGCCTCTTAAGGCAAAACTTCAGGCATAAAGGTGTAGGAGGAAAGCTATTTACTCCCACAGGCACATTTTTGTCCAAGACATTCAGATGTATTAAAAATGTGATAAATATGGAGTTGACCCAGGTAAGAAAAGTGGTGGTACTTAAGCCAAAAGCTGAAAAATTACTGCGTTAATATGTGAATTAAGGATAGATTCTTATCAAATTTTGTCACATGTTATATAATTGGAAACACAGAATTGTTCATCTGACTTCAGTAAACACAGTCCCCAAAGTACTTGGCTTTCTAGATTTTCGACACAAATGTGGGCAATGTTTATTTAGTCAGCATAAGGGCTTTTTTCCTGATGTACAATATATGGCAATACAAGCGTGGTGATAAATACAGACCTTTCTTGGCTAGTACTTTTGCCCTCTATTTCCAAATAATCTGTCAGGCAGTCTGTCTCTAAAGCTTTATGATTTTCTGAAATAGATAGTATTACGGAGCTGTGGTAGTCATTCCATGGCTAAGGTTCTAATACCTTCCATTATAAGCTCAATTAGGCCCTTACACCTAATTTTAACTTCAGACTGTTCTATTAGAAATTTCTCTTGTGTGGTGTTCTGAAAGAAGATGACTTTTTTTTTTCTCCCTAGAAAGTTTGAGGGTAATTGGAAAAGGCATTTGTGAAAATGCTGGAAAATCAGTAATAATTTGCATTTTACATTATCCTAATGTATTTCAGAACAGCATATTCCCAAAACAGCATGTTGTAGAAAAAGCAAATGTGGCTTATTCTTCTGTCTTCATTGAGGCCTGAGGAGTTTATGATCTTTACAGGACTAGACAGATCTACCAAGGCTAGGGAAGAAGCAAGGCTTAAAAGATCCTCAGGGGTTGGGCTGCTATGAGAGCTTTTGTTTAGCAGGTACTCAGCAAAACGAGGCTGTCTCAGCATCTTCCTACATAAGAATATTTTAAATTACAGAATTGGGAATAAATAGTAATATTAGATTAATTTTTCTCTTGCTAAAAAAAAGAAAAATCCCTTAAAAATAATTTACACTACTTTTCAGACATTTCTCTCCACTAGTTTAGCAAAAGATTTTATTAGAACATTCTGCAAAAAACAAGAAATCTGAAATCCAGGGAACTATAGCATTTTAAAATAAAATTTATAAAATCTAAAAATCAGAAACCCTAACATTCTTATGCAAAGTACCAACACCTCCATTATTTCTGTCTTTTACTCTCAGTCATGTAGCTTTTATGGATAGCTGAAATGCCATGCATTGACCTTGACTTTTAGGTCATGATCACCTACTAAGTAATAAACCACAATGTTGTACTGCTGCAAAAACATAATGTTAAAATATTGATACCGTAAAGTACTGAAAAAAATATTGCAAATTTAAGCAATTATAAATTATGTTTTTGTGTCGTTCTATTCCCCTTTCTCTATTCTATGAAGTGTTCTGTCTAAAGTCCTTAGAACATACATCTATATAAAAATTGCACTATTATCACAGGTAATTGATATAATCACTAATGTAAATCTCATGCTTTCATTTTTCACATTTTACTTAAAGGAGGCTGAGAAACACCAATTTAGAGCAAGTGCCATATTTATACGCCTGTAAAATTGGGCAACAAAATATAGCATTACAAGTTGAAGACTAAAATTTACCTTCAACTTGCATTCAAATAAAAGATGACAGTATCATACACACAATTCTTCATATTAGTATTTTATATACCTTTCTCAAGGTTTTAGTGTACTGTATTTCATACAATTTTCAGTATTATTAGAATATATAATTATATAGAACATATAAGAGTAGAGATTGATTATTAATCCAGGTGTATGCAAGGCATGGAAAGAGAATTATTTCACCTAATTTCAGCCACCTAAAATTTAGTCACCATTTCCAAAGTAGTAGTCCCAAAGTCTAATTACCCCATGAAAACAGAGAACACCTCCAGAAAGCAATTTATTCCCCTTGAAGATGCCAAGACAAAGACAATTTTCATTAAAACAGGGATTCTCTGTTTCAAGTGTTCTAGGATATGAGACATGAAGATTGGGTTGGCAGACATAACTAAAGAGACCCCTTTGGAACTCTTGCTGAAAGCAGCACAGGGCATACCAAAATACTTAAAATGTCACTAGATTCAATGTTTTGGGAACCAAGTTCCACCCAGCTGTCAAGTTTAAGCTAAATACACAACTTTCTTCGTGATTTAAATTGGGTAAGAGTATTGCTACCCATACTCACAGGCAGATACATAGGTCTGACAAGTGGGCTTGTTAGTCATGTGACTTTTTAAAAATTATGTTACCTGGAGAACGGATAGTACAGGTCCGCCAATCTATGTTGCAGAACAGTTATGCTGTCACAGAGATTGAAGGAAGGTATAATGAGTGACTTTTATGCCAAGGACAGCAAGCATGAGGAGTGTTATATGTCCTTAACTTGTGAAAATAATTGCTGTTTAGTAAAATAATTACCATGTTCAAAAAACACATCTTCCAGTCTCACCATCTTTAAAAGTATGCTTAAACTTAGCAATTTATAACCTTTTACTGAATGAGGGCTTAAAAGATGAAGGTTAGACATCAGAGAGAGAAAACAAGATCACTCAAAAAAATTGAAGATAAGAAAGCTAAAAATATTTCCTTCTTTCTAGAGTAATACATTTTCTTGGAAATACATAATGATCTAACTACAGTGATGCTCCTCTTACAATGAAAATTTATTCTTAAATGATTTAGCAATTGCAGTGTATGATGAATAAATTATATATGAAGATTAAGTAAGGAAGCATTAGAGTGTCAATTGCTTTTTTTTTCCTTTTTTTTTCAGCAGAATTAAACCAGGGATACTTAAGCAAGGCTTCTAATGTTTAAAAAATCTGTGTGCCTTTTTCACAGGTAATTCCACTGTTCTCCACTCTATTCATAGCCATTTTCTAACCCAAACTGGTATT
Organism: Origma solitaria; assembly: GCA_013397895.1. Taxonomy (NCBI): domain Eukaryota; kingdom Metazoa; phylum Chordata; class Aves; order Passeriformes; family Acanthizidae; genus Origma; species Origma solitaria. Next base: position 765,112 of record VZRL01006424.1, read on the forward strand.
ATTTCATGCATCATAAGGAAGGAGGTCTTAAAAGAATTTAAGGCATTATTTTTCTTGTTAAGATACAAATCTTGAGGTCTAGAGATGTTCCTGTAATTACAGATTTTTGGACAGTTAGAGGTGCTTTGGGCAACTTTTGCCAACCTGCTCTTCCTCTTTATGTGCAAATGATGACATATCAACATTTGAGCATAGTTATTGGTGTCTACACTAAATAGACTACTGGAGCAATCAGTATTAACCAGCTGATCTATTCTACAAGTTTCCTATACCATGAAAGAATTTTGTGCAGAGATTTGAAGTCCTATTTACAATTATCTTTCTAATTCAGTAAGTTGTCTGACTCTTGTAGCTTAGTCATTCTAACACCAAGGGAGTGGTACGTAAGATTCCTTGGTAATCGGCTGTCAATCATATTTGCAGTTAAGGGCTTGCTCTACATGCAAATGTGAAAAATAATAAAAAAACCCTTTCTCTGTTCTTGTGTTCTTTAGCAGTTTTCTAAATCAATATGACATATATTACTCATATTTCTTCAAACAATTACTGCATTATTACTGTCTCCTATCAAAGGACTAGCAAAAAGAATCCATCTCAAATCAATTTAGAATGACAGATTCACTTAATAACTGCAATCTGTAGTACACAGATTTTATTTTTTTAAGCTGACACAGAAAAATAGACCTACCTTTCCTTTAAAACCCCCTCCTGCAAACAAATCAGATGATACTGAATATTAAAAATAGAAACTGTGATTCTTTAAAATAGCATGTATTTGATAGACATTAAAAGTATTATTAAATCCTTCACTTTATGCTATTTGGCATGAGAAGTTTAATAAGTTCCACTTCAGTCTACAGGGGGTTTTGTGTCTGTACATTACATGAAACTGAAGAAATGCAGAGTGGACAACTCTTCATTCAGAAAAATAATGAGCTCACTAAGCCATAAGCCCTGCCCCAAATGAGCTATCGTTTTTCACTTTTCTTACACATTTGGGAAGCATTAAGTAATTTTTCCTGTGAAGGAAACTTCTTTCGCTATCCAAAGGAAGCACTTTCCTTGTATAATAACAAGCCACTTCAAGACAAATATTAGCTGAGGAATTCGTGTAACAGAAATGCTACATGTAGGTTGCATGTGGGTAAAAGCCCACGGTGAAGATTTTCTCTCAGATCTCCTCTGACTGTAGGAATCCTGGACACCAATAGAGATTCTGCTTTCTTTCTGAAGTAAGGCATGGCTGAGAGTTTTGATCCTTTACCATGAATCTTCAGTTTGCCAAGGATAGTAGAAAGTGTTATGTGGTCTGTGATAGACAAGGTCATATAAAATAGATGTTCTGTAGACCCTGTACAGGACACTTACCTACAATTCATAGTGTTTGAACTAGATTATTTCCAGACCTTTTCCATCCTATGACCCTGCTATTTGACCTCCAGAGGATAGCACGTAAGATTAGTTCTACAGGTTATGCATTTCATCTCTAACACCCAGAAAATACCTTTGTCGAAGTTTTCAGTCCTATCAGTGCACCTGAACCATGCTTCTGAAGAAAACTGCAAATTCAAAGGTTTGAAGCTTTGATGAAGTGCTTGAACTAGAACTGAATCTGAGGACAGAATCTGACAGTGATACTGAGCAATGTGAAATTCTGTGTCTGAAGAAGGATGAGGAGATAGCTGGGGATCAGTGCTGATTAAAAAGCATTTCTACAATCAGACCCAGAATTCTGGGGCTCTACATTTTGTTGCTGAAGTCTAAACATATACTTGGTTAAATAAAAAATAATATTCCCGTTTATTTCAGTGATTGTTGGACTAAGCTTCTGACAGGAAGGTTGTCATACTCTTTAAATAGAGCGCAAACCTTCACAGCAGCACACACTTCCACTTACAGTTTTCAGAATATGTAATGACTTACAGAAATTACAAATGAAAGCTGCTTCTAGGTTGCCTTCTCTCAATACAGCTGAGTCTCATAAATTTTAATTGAGCCATTGGGGGAAAAGGAAGTGGCATAGGAAGAAAACAGAGGTGACCTGATGCATGGTACCTTTCTCTCTGTCAAGGCACTTCTCATAAAATACGGACTGGCACTTGAAGGAAATGAGTGTGAATTATAGTCATGGAGAGCAGAGGGAAAGAAAGATGTTAAACTTGTCTTCCTTTCTTTAAAGGTTATTTCTAATTTTTCATTTAATCTCTTTAATGAGATGCCTGTTGTTGCCCCAGACATACTTGATTTCAACAGGTGACAGACTGAACACCAAACTTCAAATATTAGAAGGTAATAGCTAGTTAAAGACTTTTTATAAGAATCATAAAGAAAAAAAGTCTACAAGTGTTCAGAAAATTCAAAATGTTCAGAAGTGAATGACCCATTCCTGAGTTTTAAATGTTAATTTTACACAGCTGATCTTCAAAATAAAAGTGTATCTGCTCCAGCATAAAGCATTACATGGATATTAAATGTATGAGGATGTTAAGAAATCAGCCTATCTACAGTTTATGAGCTGTGTTTCATAATCAGTGTCAGGTTACAAGCATCACTTTGAACCTGGGCCCTACATGTCTTCTTCTGACTTTCAGCTCAGCATTGAGCTAAATCCCACAGATGGTGCTATGAGAAATTCTTGCTTTTATCACAGAGCAGACAACAAGAGTCATTAAAATTTGATGACTTAAATGGGATAATGTTCAACAAAGAGATGCAAGCAATCCAGAGTATTTTTCTTTTAAGTTTGCATGTGCAAGACAGCATTACTTGATAACTGATTACCTTGAAAAGGCTTCAGTTACTGAAAAAGTTGGCTGATGATTATAACAGAAAGGTTTGCAGAGACTCTTCTCTCCAGAATAGGTGTAATCTGTAATAAACCTCATGGTCCTTGTCCACAGTTACCCATGACAGAGGATATAATGAAGAGCACAGGAGCTTCCTCTAACCATTAGCTTACCATTCATCCACAACAGGATGAAAAATTCAGTGCTACAAGGGCATCCACCCATCATGTACATGAGAATCTCTCCTGGATTTTTCAGTTCACATGTAGCAGCCTGGCTATATCCACAGCACGCAGAAATCAGTAATGGACCTTTACTGAAACTCATATAGGGAATGTGCAAAGATGGTTGTTGGTTTGTTTTTTCTTTTTTTTTTTTTCACTTCAGAGCAAAGTGAATAATGTGAGAGCTCTGCTGCAGGTCAGCAAAGTGATCTTTTTACAGCATGAAAGTGAGGCCATGTATTGCATGCCCAGAGGTATGCAGTTAAGACATGTATGAGATTGGGGTAATATTGAAGGGAGGAAACAAACCAGTTTCGCTCTTGTCTACCACAGTTTTTAAAAAAGAAAAATTATGTATATGTTTGCAGGTTAGCTGCTTGAAGCACTGCGAGCTTCAGCATGAATTACCATTCCTGCAATCTGCAGTGGCAGGGAACCTGTTCACCAGGGGGAACTTGGAAATGAAACTGATTAACACCCAAGATGTACTCACAGTGGGCAGAGAGGAAACATTCAAGCTAAGAGAAGTTTAGGAGTATGTATTCCCCTGTGTATCTGGGGAAAATGTACTTGGAATAGGTAATAGCTTATTATCCTTTCAACATGTATCCATTTCATCTTGGTTCAGTCTTACTTAAATACTAAGTGATTTCTTCTCCATGATGACACGAGGCAAAGTTTAATCTTGCCAGAGAAGGTACAAACTTTAGAAGGGAATAAGAATGCAAGAAAATAATGATTATTATCACTTACAATGTTTTATACCAATGTACAAGAGCTTTCTGGATTTTTTTTAACCTTCTAATGTTTCATGATGTTGTAACTATATTTTCTCTCCTTGCCTTGCCAATATATATTCAAACCACCTTTCCATCCATTCTTTAAGAATTTAGGTAGAAAGCTGCCTTCACAATTGAAAGATCTCTAGGGGTTTTTTCAGTTTGTTTTTTTTTTTAATGCAATATGATCTTTGCATGTTAGTGCTAAATAGAGATGATCTCGTCTTCCTGGCCACACCCTAAGCAATGTAAAATTTCTGTTTGAAAGTAAGCATCACTGTTATTTCAATACTTACCGCTAAAATTAAATAATTGTAGTTGGCACCACGTGATCGGATAAAAATAAGAGTGATTTGGGGAGTGTGGAAGAATAAATGATTCACAGTGAACTATTTAATAATATTTAGCCTCTTTCCAATGTGTCAAATGTCCACAAGTAGCTTAATACTTTCTCAATGGTATTCATTCCCCATGACTCTTCACCACATATTTTCTCTCAATTACATGGACTATAAATTCTTCATTTGAACTGTTTATTCAAAAGCAGTACTATTTTTCTTGAAAAAAAAATAGTGCAATGAATGGCTAAATGTAAATTAACTCAGGTATCTGGTGCAGATATCTTAGATTAAAAATTCATAATCCACTCTCTCATATATTTGCTATGTGAGCAGTAAACAGATTTTTAGGAGGAAATCTTCACTAGAATGTCTGCAAGTATTGTGTGTACAACTAAAAGATATTTAATATCTATATTCTGTTTGGTAAGGTAGTCTTCTAGAATGGGAAACTGAATCAACAAAAAATTTTAACCTAACTCTCCCCACACATCAAAAAAAACCTCCTTTATGTCAGCATTTAAAAAAATATGCCTACATTAATTTATTTCTTGAGCCAGTTTCCTCTGGATAGTCTTCAATGTGTTGGCATAAGTTCTGATGTCTCTTTATTTTCTATTTTATTTCTCTAAAACACTCAGATATCCACTGAGCAACCTTATCTGTGAAAAGCTATCTACAGAGGCATAGAGGTCAGCCTCACCCCTTGGCCAGGAGTCCTTGCAACAGTAGTTTAAGAAGTGTAATGTGGCCTGTATTTTTACTAGTGAATGTGACAGAACTTTGGCAGAGCTCTCCTAAACTGTCCCTCCTTTCATTTAAAAGCGCTTCACTACATTTTGCATATTCTTTCCATAAAAGCTCGTTTCAGCAGGAATGACCAAAACAGCTATTAGAGCTGTTCCCTACTATATTTCATGATGGTGATGAGGCTCTCCATAGAAGACTATTGACATGTTACAGTGTTTACTAGGATCCACTACTTTTCAATCCTATTACTCTTTTGCATAGTGCTGAACCCTTTGATCACTCATTTGTGTTGCACACAGACTCATTCAAGCATGAGCAAGGTTGAATTTACCCAGCTGTTACTCCTGTGCTTGACCATAAAGGAGAAGCAGCTCATGCATGAGCTGGTTTTTGTTAATGCTGATGCCTTTGGCATCATTTTTCTTTAATAGCACCTGTAAAGGGGACCCAAAATTTATTTTCCTCAAAGTACCATATTCATTGTAAAGCTAGGTATGAATATCAGCAACTGATGGACACAAGGTTAGTAAAAGGACAAGGGACTGAGACAGGTCTTTCATTGAAAGCCATTATATGGACAAAAGGCAGCTACTGCTGGCGCCACGTGATATGCTGACAAAGACTCTATCTTTTGCTCGGATCCCTTTTTGTAGCTATACTCACAACTTGTAAGTGCTGAGACTTGGTTCCCCTTTTCTTTCATGTCTGTTATTTTATCCTTATCACTTCAATATCTTTTCTTGAGAGACTTGCAGGGGGGTTATCACTGCAGTCGAATTCTCAACATCTTTTTCTTGTTATCATACCCATACTCTCCAAAATTAGAAATGCCTGGTTTTAGACCAGCAGAACTGGTGGTGACAATCACAGTTAGCCCAGAGTCCAGATCCCCAGACAAGTTTATAGGGATAGGGAACATCCAAGGTCAAGCTGGGAAATCATCAGCAAGCCCAGGACAGGATCAGGTCTAGAGACAGCAAGAAGCATCAGGCATAGTCCAGTAATTTCTGGGCAGGTTTACAGTGATGAGACAGGGCTGAGGTCAAGCCAGAAAGTAAAGCCTGCAATACCCTGTACCTATCCTAGTTTCAATAAAGCTTTTGTTAAATGAGCTTTATTTAAATTGTAATCACCAGTACCTATGCTAATCAAGTGGGAAATCTAAACAGTTTGACCTGGTAGACAACCTCTTTTCTGATCATAATTCTAAACATGTGGTAGCTACAATGAGAAAGAAAAGCATAAGCTTTCTCAAAACCACTTCTTTTTTCATAACATATTCATAAGGCAAATACTGCACGTCTAGCAGCTAGCAGCATGGTATTGCGTTTGTTTTGGATTTCTGTTTTGCTTGATTCATAGCTCCATTCTGCAGTCTTTTCCCCAAGTATCATCAGTATTATCCTGCTGAATACCTATTCTGAAGCAAGGTCTCCGCTTTCGCTATCTCTGTAGTGATATTTGCTTTTCATGCCGTCCCCAAAGTCATTCTCCACTGCAGTTACTGTATTTTATAAACAACAGATGCTCCTTGCCCCTTGTCCATCTTAAATGATTGCTGTCAAGATGTAGCATCAGAGCAGGCCACCTCGGCAACAAACAAACATAAAATACCCCATTCCAAAGTCTGGACTGTAGGTGCTTTTCAGTGTTAACTGCTCTGGCTGGAGATGTGAACGTAATTCCAATTCTCCTGCCTTTTCTCTGGGTTTAGAAAAACAGCCTTCCCAGAACACTTGAAATTCTGGCAAAAGAATTCATTTAATGAATTATGCTCCAACAAAATATGATCAGGCATATGGCCAGTGGGTAAGATTCTTACCCATACCAATGCAAAAGAATAGTAGAAGGCAAAACCTACCCTTTTACTTTTGAGCTAAATCTCTTTCTTTCGTTCATCCTAGAATTGTTTTGACTGTGAACTGAAAAAAAAAGAAAAAAGTCCTCCAGCATGATAATAGCTATTTTTCATCTTTTACCAGAGAAATTCAAGAGGCTTTACATGGTAATTACGGGTCAAGCTTTAAAAAGGCATGTGAAGATAAATCAAATTCTCTTACACATACTCTCACTGATTTGTCCTTAAGTTCTGTTGGATGTAAACCAGTAACATTTTAATTATTAATTTTTCCCAGGCTTTATTTTTTATGCTTTCTTTTCTCACTGGAAAGTTTAAAAGATAATTATATATTTTTTCTTAAAAAACCCAAGTTCCACTTAGGTACTTTTTAGTACATAGTTTACAGAGACTTGCAAATTCAGGAGAGCTAGCTAAGGGAAGTAAGCTGTGTTGTCAGAGTTTAATTTTGGACATGGCATTTTCATTGTGAAAGGGTTCAAGGGGCTGAAAATCATCAAAAATTACTGTCACATAAATCCTTCATTTACTTCTATTACAGCTGAATCACAAATTACTTCAAAGAGTCCCATAACCTGTGTTAAGTTTTGTAAGATGATTAAGAGGTATGAACCTCTGAAATTACTTATGTGTGATATGTTAGAAAGTTATGCCAGTTTAAGTCTTGTGCCAAAAAAATGAGCATAATTTGTAAAGATACACAATTGTGAATTTCCTTTAAAGCAGACAGGAGAAAGCTGATTTGCACACCAAGGACCCTGAAGACAATACCGTACTATAGCTTAGACCTTCTTGCCTCTTGGAATAATGATTGCACCAATTCATACACTTTTTATTTTGAACTTTATACATTAAAAGAACGAAAGCAAGTAAAAAGTATTTCGAGTGAGTTTAATGGAAAGGGCTCTAATTTACAAGACATTAATAATTTTTGTACTTCCCCCATAGAAATTAATTATGTGAAATGTCTATTAATTCACCTATTTCTTCCCCTACAGTACAATAAATCTACCCTGGCCTTATGTGAGTCTATCTTAAATGAGAAAGTAATGAGAAGCTGTCTTAGAAAACACATACTTGGCCAATGATTTGAGAAAAATTACTGACCACACACATAGGAGGAGAAATATATAACAGATAACTTAGACATACAATTCAAAAGAAATTTCCAATTAAGAAATAAAATATACACAGCTATAGAACCCCTTCTAATAAGTCTAATTTTGCTATACCATTCCTAACAGAGATTGCACACAAAATTCAGCCATTTCCACCCATTTCTAACTTTCTGACAACCTAGTACTAACAGTGATTTCGTTTACAGAATATTACTAAGATCTTTTTGCATTTACAATATTTTAGAACATGCTATCATATAAAGCAAGAAGTAATCACTGTGATCATCTCTCCTCTGAAATGTTAACATTTGAAAGAGAGAGCACTTTATTCGCTACTCCAGCACTGTTGAATGTAGAGTGAGGTCCAAACACCAACTCAGTGTTTTTCTGCTTGTATGTGCAATATTCATTCCAGTTCTTTCAGTTCACATGTCTTAACGGGAATGTATGTCTTTATGTATAGCTGATGAACACTCTGAAAAATGAATTTATTTTTCTGAGTCACACACCTGGAATGTAAGTTCTTATTTTCCATTTTATTCAGTCTATGACCACATATTTGGGCATACTAAACCACAAGATTTTTGCTTGTTTCAAGTTTAGATGCATCCATATAACTTCCTAGCAGCATGTTATTCTTCCTATTATTTAATATTTCCCAGTCTTTATCAGTGATGGTTTAATCCATATTGTAATAGTAATGTGAAATGGAGGGGTGCAAAAATCTAAAACAACTGAGGGCAATTTTACATGTGTAGATAGTGATAGGACAAGGGAATGGTTTTAAACTAAGAGAGGAGAGATTTAGATTAGATGTTAGGAAGAAATTCTTTACTTTAGAAGGTAGGGAGGTATTGGAGGAGGTATAGGGAGGAATTGGTATTGGGAGGTTGCCCAGAGAAGTCAGGGATGCCCCATCCCTGGAAGTGTTCAAGGCCAGGTTGGATGGGACTCTCTGAGCAACCTGGTCTGGTGGAAGGAGTCCCTGCCCATGGCAGAGGGATTGGAAATAGATGATCTTTAAGAAATCTTCCAACTCTTTGATGATGATGATGCTATGACTCATATCTACACATTAGGTGGCCAGGGGCAGATCTCTGTTCTCTGAGCCAAGTTTAACACCAAGACTGTTTAAATCTAGCCTCTTGTAAAGCACATTGGCTATATTCACGGTCTGTGGTGTCCCTCTGACCCCAAGGTATAAGCACCTTTACTATTTGGAGAAAAAATCAGGTCACATATCTCAAGTAATGTGAGAATTGTTTTGGACACTTGCTTGAGAAGGGCAATGGCTTAATTGCCCTTAATGGCTGTGGCTGTTTGCCAGAGCCAGTTTGGTAGTCTCCTCTGTCTTTCCAAACATATTGTAATTATTTGGCACTGTACCTTATTTATATTGTAAAAATAAGAAAGCAAAATCTACATTAGTTATGGCACATCATCCAAGAAAAATGCTTCTATTTGTTGTATAAGTAGTCAGGCACCTTCCTTGCAAACAACATCTATGGAAATTATCATTATTTACATCTTTAATTGCAGCACATTCAGCACCTGTAACACAGAATGGGTCAGGTTGGAAGTCACCACAGTGGATCATCTGGTCCAACCTCCCTTCTCAAGCAGGGTAATCCTAGCACACATGGCACAGGATTGTGTCCACACGGTCCTTGAATATCTCCAGTGAGGGACACTCCACAACCTCTCTGGGCAATCTGTTCCAGTGCACGGTCACCCACACGGGGAAGAAGTTCTTTCTCGTATTCAGGTGGAATTTCTTGTGCCTCAGTTTCTGCCCATTGTCTCTTGTCCTGTTGCTTGGCACCTCTGAGAAGAGCCTGGCTGCATCCTCTGACACCTCCTTTCAGAAACTTATAGACACTGTTAAGGTGCCCTCTCAGTCACCTCTTCTCGAGGCTGAACAGGCGCATCTCTCTCTGCCTTTCCTCATAAGAGAGATGCTCCAGTTCCCAATCATCTTTGTCACCGTAAATCAATATGTTATTTCTAATTCCCGCCTACAGCTACCGCTGATTAGCAAGGAGATTTAAAAAACATTGACAATGTCTTTCAATGCTAAAAATTTACAGGAAGCTTTTCAAACTGTCAGGTTTTTTGCAGCAAATGAAGTGTACTGCTTAGAGAAAAGTAAATTAAGCTAAACATGTACTTGATATTGATTCAGTCTACACAACAGATGGTAACATGGATGCAAATAAAGTGCTTGTCCTTTTATTATTATTAGTTAATATTTACATCACTGGAATGCCCAGAGGCCTCAGTCAGGAGCAGAGACCCATTATGCTAGACACTACACAAATACACACCGGAACATTTTGTTCCAGTATCATCTTTCTCCTGCTGCACACTAAACTTATTGATGACTCATTTGTATTGCCCAGAGAGTCATTCAAGCATACAGAGGGTTGATTTCCTCCAGCTGCTCTAGAAAGTTTATAACCTAAGCAGCAAGGGAAGAAAGGAAAGAAAGTTTCATAAATGCAGAATTTCATTTTGAAGGTTTTGCCTTATGTTTCTTATAACACAGATGTGTTGGAATACCCTTTATTGTTCTGGTTTCTCAGATTACCTCCTGAGTTTCCAAGTTCCCTTAGTTTCTGTACCATACCACTTGCTTTCTTAATCCTGTCTCCTTCCCTTTGATGCATTCTCCTTGCTTATTCTCCACTGCGTTCCTGGCATGTGCTTTTACCAGCATATCACCCTTGTCCTCCAAGCCTGGCAAAACACTAGGAGCAATATAAGAGTTAAAAATGTATGGTATTCACTGGCCAACAAACATATCTCTAAATATTAACTAAACTAGTGCATTCAGTTTTCAAATTTAAAATGTTCCACTGTTTTCATTCAGAGTGTGATGTATTTTAATGACGCTAGTTAATATGTTGGAGTATTGTATATGATCAGTTCTACAGTGCAATTGATTATTGTATATAATCAGCTCTCCATCATAAGAGCCTTTTTAGCGCCAAGTTTCTGTCTGAGGACAGTTTCTACCACGTGACAGGAGTCAGACCTCCTCCCGCCCCATTAATCCTTGCTCTCAGCAGGTGCATAGTTCTGTCTCTCACAGTTCAGTCCTAGTGGAGCTGGAAACCAGATTTCAATCTACTGCTTTTGGATGCTTTGGATGGGTCTCAGCTACATGGGTATACAAAGTTCTCTCTCTCCTTTTTTCCTGCTTTCTCACCTTTTAGAAGGAAAAATTGAGAGACTTTTTTTGGAAGTCTACTAAGAGTTTTCATGTTTAGGATTGACACAAGAACCCACTATTCTACTTCAAATGCAGTAGAAATTCAACTGCCTACAAAGAAGAATAGTTTTTATGATTTTAAAATTACAGAAATAGAAAAATGAGGCTTTGAATGGAAATTTTGTTGCAGCATAAACTACAAAGTATTATAGTATTAGCCTTACAAAAAAAATCTTAAATGTAAAAGAAAGTATTACTTTGCAAAATAAAAGAATTTTAAAATTCAATTCATATTAAAGAAATATTATCAATATAGTTTTATTGTCATATGAGGAAATTATGCAAATACAAATGCAAAAAAAAGCCTTAAGAGAAGTATTGCTTAGACTTATATCAAGGATGTCTACTTCCCAAAGAAATTAAGTGCTCCTGATGACATTTAAAGGAAGAAAATCCATTATGTTTGCAGTCAATCATCACTAGGAATCACAGTTAATATCATACTACTACCTTTTATACCTCTTTAAAAAAGTCACAGATGATGATTCGTGCATAGAGTGTCCCACAGCATTCATTTGATGAAATGTTAATTAGTTTTATTGTTGGTAGTATTTTTCTTTAGTAACTCTTGGGGCTAAAAGAAATATATCTGTACAGGTTGCTGACTGGTACAGCTTAGTCTAAACTCGCATCTACTAAAACCAGTTAATAAGTATATTCGCACTAAGATTTTTGGAAACTATTATTTAACATCAAGGGGCACTGAGGTTTGGTAGCAGCCATTACTGATTATTGAGGTGATCCTTTGGCTCATATTTTTGTAGTGAAGAAAAAGCTCCATGTTAGAAATACCAAAACCAAGGATAATTGATTATGTACAATCTTCATGCAGCTACTCCTATGCAAGACCAGTAATACTGTCCCAATTATTACTGCGATGCACTATTACAGGAACAAAGAAGCAGTTCAACATTCCCCCAAAGAAAATAAGGATATACTGTTCCATACAAATACTTCCCCTTTTTAATGCTACCTTTCATCAGGAGTTGTTGCTCATAAAATACTTTTTGTAGGATTATTTAGTTGGGTGTATTTCCTGTAAATCAAATTGAAATGGTAAATCAAGCTCTCTCTGGAAAACTGGGGGAAATTATCTTGACTGTCTAGGTCTGATAAGCAATAATTCCTGTTTCTTTGGTAATAATTCTGGCTTTAGAAAGGACAGGAAATAGTGAATGTAAAAATTGACCTAGAAGTTAAAATAATGGGAGGGGAAGGTTGATCCATAATGACAAATAATAGACCAATGGTATTTGTGAACATTTCCACCTCACGATGTTTTGACAACATATACTGTCTCATGATGGTGAAAAGCTTTTTCTATTCAGCCATTATCCGTCAACCATCCTTCCTTATATCTCCCATAGCTTATTGGCCAGTATTGATAGCCTCCATTTTGCACAACATGACCCCTTGTCCTTCCAGAGGATCCAGTAAAAGTATTGCTCTTTATTTGGCAAGGTTCCCTATATAGTTTTCTGGCTTCAGATGAAGCATTCCCAACTTATCTGAACATGGCCTTATAATAATATATTTGTTATATATAAGACTGCTATCTCACTCAGTCTAAAGACGTTATTATAATATCAAGTGGGAGACCATAAATGGATGTACATGAGCCATACATGCTCCTAAGGAATGAGATAAAAATGTTATATTTCTTCTGGAATAAAGATTTGGGTCAAATCCCATCAAGTAGCTCTAGTGGTATTAGTTACTTGACTAGATTTTACTCCCTAGCTCTTTGGTTTATCTTCAAATTTGATGTAAGCAGCAACCCTGGAATTTATTTCCAAGCATGGATTTTGCAATTAAATTGTAATGTGCTGGCCTGACATCACCAAAAATGCCTTATAACACGTGCTGTGAACTGCGTAAGATCTCCACAAGTCCCCAGAGCATTTTGGTAGGGCAATGACTGTCAGAGTGATCACACCTCTCCAGCCAGCAGCCTCTTACCTATTTCAGAGCAGTGATCTGAACCCAGGTCAGCTGCCATCCTTGGCAGCGGCGCATGTCTGATCGCAAGATTTTGCTCCCCACCTCATGCCAACTACGGCAATGCCATAGCCCCTCAGTGACAGCCGCGATGACCTTCCTTTGTGACAATCCAATTGCACAAGGTAAAACCCAGGAATGACGAGACTATTGTGTAAGGTCACACATTCCGATTCTAAAAGTAAATCAGAGGCTTCAAATGCCAGTGAAGCTGGAAATAATGAATGCCACTAATAGTAGCTCTCAATATTAAAAAGTTATTTTTAATGTTTCTTAAAAGCAATGTGAGTATGGATTCAGAGAGTCACACAAGCTTCTTCTGGCAATGCAGATAGTAGCAGCCTCTGCAGAAAGAAGGTCAGACTCTATTGTTGTTTATGTCAAGGACTCAAAGCAGTATTCCTGGTTGACACTGGGAACAAGGAAGGAAGGATCTCACCCTTAAAAGCTCATATTAAAGACAGGACAAAGAGCTTCTTTTCAAAGACACTTGGCTTCAATTTGTCTGTATTTGGCTCGGTTTCTATCACTGCTGGTTTTTTATTGACACAATTCAACTGGATACTGATGAGTCACTTTTACTTTAGCCTAACATATTTGAAAGAAAAAGGTTTCAAACTGTATGAACATAACACAGATTTATGTTGCTAATATGGGTTGGAGGAATTTTCTTAACTATTTTGACACTCTTTTTGCAAAAAAAAAAGCCCGAAAGTTTTAATATGTCTTGCTTCTGACAGGCTAGGGATTGTTTTCTGTTACCGCACTTTATGAGCCACATCATTTGCCATGTGTCACATTTATCAAATAATGCTTATTAATAAAGTTAATCTTGAGTTTTTGACTAATTCATCTGAAAAATCCTTAGCACCCACACACGATATAACCTTTATACAAAGGTGAGTCATTTACTTAAACTAAGGAAATGTTTATGGCAGTGTAAAACATTAATTAGTTATCAGTCTAAGAAGATGCCAGGAACTAATGTTCAAACTCCTTGTATTTTAACAGATGTCAAAGAGATTAAGTCAAACAATTAACCTTCATATGTCAAAAAAATGTCATAGAGGAGAACAAGTCCTTAGTGTATCTGTTAAACACAGAGAAAGAACGTGCAAAAACAAGCAAAAATCTAGTCAGCAAAAAGACAGTTATTTCTATACAGAGATATATTTTACATTGGATGCTATTCGGGGGACTTCTAGCTTTCAGTGTATGCTTCACATTGTTTGGGCAGCATGTGCTAGTGCCACAGCAAATCCATTCCTTAGAATATAGTCTGAAATAAAACAAGTTTTAAATCATGGTCATAGCTTACTAACCCATATTAAATAATACGATGCAGTGACTCTGCATTGCCTTCATTTTGGGGACTGGCTTGTCCTTGGTTAAATAATGCCCTTGTAAAATTGCAAGGCAAAAATAAACTGTTTTCCTCTTAACTAAACACAGATAACCCTGTGATGTGAAATTACTGAAAATATGTGATTTGGGGAAATTACAGTTCCTTGCTTAGTATGTATTGTGCATGCCCTACAGCCTTCCCTAACCAGTAGCTCCCAATTTCATTTAAATTGTAATGATTTCCTTTAAGGACAATTACGTTGCCTAAGAGCAATGCATGCATAATAATGCTGCTTTGGCATGGTTCAGTATAGAACGAGAGTAATAACTGTTTATTAATATGATAATTAACTGTTAATGCTTAGCAACCTAATTATATCTGTTAAATAACTTACATTTTTAAGCCAAATTCTAACAGAAGGAATTCTATTAAAAATAATAAAAAGCTATGAATATTATAGTAAAGGCACAGTTCCAGTTTAAAGTGTTGGATTTTGACTTCACTTGCATGAAACAGATTTTTGATTTCTGCATATTGTGAACAAAAGAAGCTGTAAGGGTTTCCTTGGTCTAATAGAAAATAACCCAGTGTTAGAATTTGGGCCTTATTTCAGGAAATCTGTGAGTGAGCTGTGAATATCATAATATTTAAAGAAATTAATAAGGCTATGTGCATTCTTTAGGGTTATTAGAAAGAGTTGAGAATGGGAAATACTTTTAGCAAGTGTTGCACAAGTTTCACTAACAGTGATCTTAGAAATTGTCTTATTACTTCTCTTCGGTCTAGCAACAAGAACCATTCTGATATTGAACAAACACATTGACTAATACAACCCTGGATAGGAGCAATAAGATTTCTGTGCCATACCTCAAAAAGGTGGACTAATTGGTGATAGTCTGAAAGAGGAAAATCAAGCATGATCAAATACCTAAATGATATAGCTTATGACAAAAAATGGTTTTTCATTTTTTTAGCCTAAAGAAGAAAAAACTGAGGAGGAACAAGACAGTCTTCAAGTCACAAGTTAAGTAAAATTAAGGAAGAACTGAATTGAGCAAAGTCAGTGAAATGAACACAAAGAATCATCTTTAACTGAACAATGAAGTGTTGAAGTGAAGCTTTAGAATGTATTTCTAATTATACGCATAGCAAAACGAGCAATAGTTCAAATATTCAAAATTAGTTTTGGACAATTATTCTCTGAAGTACTATCACTGTACTTAAGATATGTGTGCCATTTGATTATCTCTTCCCTTATATACTGGATCTGCAACCTGTGCAGCAAAAGTCACAGTTTCAGCTCTGTGGCTGCTAATTTTCATTATATTCTTCTCATATCTTGACTATACAATGCTTAAAAATATTGTAATTGCAATTTCCATTATTGCTCTTTTATAGACTTTGAAAAAACAGCTAAACAAGTAATTTACCTCAGAATATCTAGAAGCACAGATAAGAATGAGTCTAAGTATCTTGTTGACAATGCCATATCACAGGATTTTGTAGTTTAGACAAAACTTAACATTTGCTTAAGATTAAAGTGGAAGTTTTCCACCTTACTTTGTTTTCTACAGCTACTTCTTTTGCCCCATAGTTCTGAGGACTACTATTTTTCACATAGTTTATCTATACTAAGATTTAGTCCAGATGTTTTTATTATAATAAACAGTTTTTTTAAATTCTATCAACCCTTCCCTTCTGGGATTTCCTTCCCCCAGCCCTTTCCTCTGCTCATCACTCTTAAGTTAAATAGGAGCATAATGTAGAATAACTTTACATGATCCTTTTGATCTCCTTTCTTTCATAGCTCAGAAATGGGTTTTATAACTTATCTCCTATTATCTTCATTATCATAATCTATAATTCCATTCTTCAGGATAAAGAACACAACTGGACTCTGTATTCCAAATAAGTTCTTCCTGTGGCATTCCAACATAACTAGCTGAAAGTTTTAGTTATCAACTAGCATTTGAATCTGATTTTATTCCAAAGTTAAGACCAACTGGCGTTTGCAAAATACAATGTCATACTAACCAATGTCACCTGGCTAGCAGATAGACACTTATTGACCCAGTCTCTTTTTCTCTAGGAATTCATTGACATGCTAAGGTCAACATACAAGGGGCATCTTGGAAAACATTAGGGGTGATAGGTAATACAGGAATTGATCCAAAATACCCTGTAGTGATCCAGAAGTTTTGTATTAACTCTCTAGACACTAGATGGGACTTTACAATATTGACATTACAAATGACAAAAATTAAAATACGTCTTCATAATGGTCATTTAAATCACAAAGACAATGATAGGAGAACTGACACAAAGTGTACTCTCAGTTGTCTTATTAGCCCTGCTCTAGAAAATTTCATTTGTAAGAATTGAAGGACGCAAAAGAGGAACACTGAAATTTGTGACCTTTCATCACACCCAGAATAAATCAACTCTAAAATAAAAGGGCATAACACGAGCACTCTGCATTCTCCACACTGAAGAACCTCATTTATCTCTTAGAAGAGAAATGGATTCTTGGCAAACTGAGCTGGCTGACAGTGTTCTGACTTGTTTGAGCCAGCTATTTCAGGGTGATTCATTAAAATCTATTAACACAAAATTTAAGACCTCTGACTTTTCACTTTTTATATCAGAATTAGAAATTCTGCTGCAGTGAGGTCAATTAAACCCCACATTATTATCAAGCTGATAAAGTAAAGAATACTTTTATTTTCCTTTAACTCATTTTTGGATGGTGCAGCAAACTATACTGAGTCCTAGAACTGTACTGCAATCAGAATGGGTAGATTGAGGTGTCACTGGACACACACACACACACATATATATACATACACATATACACATTAAATAATTACAATTTACATGAATGCCAGTATTATTTGAGTGCTTACCCCCTTCAAGGGATTTGTGTTTGCACCCTTTCAGGTGTCAGTGTTGCAAAGAGAGAAAGAAGGAGATAGAGTTGCTTAGAGGAATGTAAAGCACTTACCAATGCAGTGCTGGTTAGTACCTATACAACATATACGACCTGCAGGGTCCTGGTTGATGACAAGTTGGACACGGGTCATTGTGCCCTGGCAGCCAGGAGTGACAACCCTGTCCTGGGGGGCATCAAGCACAGCATCACCAGCTGGGCAAGGGAGGGATTGTCCTGCTCTGCTCTGCACTGGGGCGGCCTCACCTCGAGTTTTGGGTGCCACACCGTAAGAAAGATATAAAGCTATTAGGAAGTATTCAAAGCAGGGCAAGAGGAGGGTGAAGGGTCTTGAGTGGAAGCTGTATGAGGAGCAGCTGGTTCACTTGATCTGTTCAGCCTGAAGAAGACTGCGGGGAGACCTCACTGCAGATACAACTTCCTCATGAGGGAAGGCGGAGGGGCAGGCACTGATCTCTGCTCTCTGGTGACCACTGACAAGACCCGAGGGAATGGCCTGAAGCTCAGTCAGGGGAGGTTTATATTTCCACAAATGGTGGCAGTTTTTGTGATGCTCACTCTTCTTGGTTTGTACCACAGCAGTCATTTCTTAACCTCCAGGTATACAAAAAAAATTAATATATCCAAATAAATAAAAAATTACTCTCTCCCCCTTCAGTCTCATTCTACCTAGTAGCCTAATACTCTTGCAAGAAAAAATAAGAAAAAATTTGATCGTATTTTTCACAGATCACTGGTCATGTAATTTTTTGTAACTTGTCTGTAAAATACCAGTGGAGCGATATAAATAACAAGGAGAGAGTAAAATAAAAATCACTCAGTGGTTTATATAATCCTCTCCATGGATTGTTTTGTATCATGAAAAATCTTTTCTTGTCTCTTGCCTTCTTTTTCCTAAAAGTTAGTAAAGTGGAGAAAGGCTGGGTTGTCATATGTCAGCCTCTTTAACAGACTCTCAATCTTTTTCATTTAGTGAATGACACTGAACCTCACAAATGACCCTAGACCATATTCTTTCTTAGTGTCACTTTATTGTTATTTATTGTATCACTAGAACCTATATGCAGCAATTTGTAGACTGTGAAAAGCAAGGCTGCTTGGCACTCTTCAAAACAAAATTATATCAAATTCATAAATTAATACTCAAACACAAAAAATATATACAAGTCCTGCTGTAAAAGGAATAAATAAACTCACTGCTTTATTTATTATTTATTTTTCTCGTAATGTTTTTCTGTCTTGACAGAATTTTCTCAGCACATACATAAATACAGACATGATTAAAATTGTTGATGACTAAAAAAGTGGAGGAATAAAGGCATTGTGAGGGAGAAGTCTATAAGCTGATGGAGGGACTGGGCAATTTGTTGTGAGAACATTATATAAAAGGAAAGTTATCTGGAAATGGAAGGTAAAATTACTTAAAGGATTACATGACAATATTCTTGCAAGAGATAAAAAAGGAAAACATTTTATTCATAAGTATATTTATATATCTATACGAACTTCAAGTAAACAACACAAAATAATACTGTGGCAATGACCTCAGCTATTTCAAACTGGTGAAGGTTTTTAGAACAATAAAAGCAATATATTCCTCAAATTTAAGAAGAAGCAATATAACAACAACCCATACAGAATAAGGAGATGCATATAGCACTGAAAAACAAAAAAACTTTCATAGAGAAAACATTTCCAGTCTCCAGGATGCAAAAAATGCAAAAATCATTTTATAAATAGAAGCATGATAATGTGTGGCTATATTCAAAATCTTGAGATATTAACAAAATGCTCTCAGCATCGCGTTATTAATTTTCTACCATCATTGTAAATTAGTTCTAAGCTCTTTTCTAAAAAATTATGTAACAGGTAACAGTGTGTGGAATAATTGTCTTTACACAGCTGAAGTTGACTTTATTATCAATCAATGTCACATTTGAGCCATAAATATTTGTACAATGTCACAGCTGTTAAATGATGTCAGAGCAACACATTTGCATTATGTAACACTAAAGAGCTGAGGGCCACTAAACAGTTTTGAGACTCCACATTTACAGCACAATTTTTTGGCCCCTTGGAGCTGTTAGATACTATTTTCTCCTCCTGATCCATCCATGAATAACTGAGAAATAAGTTTGATGTCTGCACTTGAATTAAACCCACTCACCAGTCTTTAAAATCAGTGGAGAAAACCAGAAACTTTTGAATCATTGTTCAACTCGTTTTAAAGTGAGCATCTAAAATAGGTCAGAAGTATTGTACCTTGAAAGGTCTTATTTCTGTCTCTTGATTAGAAAAGGAGCCTACAAAGGCTACATCACATATAGATGTCTCCACTGTAGATTTCTAATATTAAATGAGATTCATTCAAATAATACATTTTAAATCTCTACTTTTCTGTATAAAATCCTGGTTACATGTGTTCAAAAATACAGATAATGCACCAGTGCTCACTCTGCTTGCTTCATCAAATCTCCCAAGATTCTGCCAGAGCAGCACAAAACTTTCCAAATATATGTACACTGAATTATCTTTAACATTTTGGGTCTCAGTCAAAACACTATTGTATTCAAGGTAATATTTTACGACGAGAATTAATTATTCACATCCTCAGACAATGTTATGATAAGAAAGAACAGTTTATGTCACATAATTTCAGACATCCAGAAGTTACAGACATAAGACTGAGCCAGTCACCCTAAGCTCCCTTGATAGTAACTGGAAAGAAATTGGCACCTCCAAAGAGCAATCCATCTGACCTATCCTAGATACCAATCTTAGGATGAGAAGAATCATTCCCTTGAGGTATCCATTTCTTTTCATTGACTATAAAGAAAGAATAGGGCAAGTTAGAGGGATTTTTTAATGCCAAAACTAGGGCAGATAAATCTTATACTAGGAGGAAAAGAGTTAGACTACTTTGTACAGAAAGTCTGTATGAATATATGAGCCAAGGGGCCAAATTAAGCTGTGTTCAAAATAGAGAAACAGCACAGAATTTGGTGAATTTTTTAACATGTACTAGGCTCAATATACATTCAGTATAATTGGCCACTCAAGAAAACTCAGGAAAACTGTAAACAAAAAGGGCTTTCTGATCAAACACAGAAATAAAATATCTGTTCCAAGGCAGCCACATATTTCATATTTAATGCTAAGCATATTCACAGGAGTTCAGTCTTTAAAAAAACTTGACAGGCTAGGTTCACATGCACTTTTAGAGTAACAAATTAACTCTTTTGATATTGGTGTCATACCTACAGAAAAGATTAAGGTCAACACACTTCCTCTATATAGAAGACTTCTAATAGAGTCCCAAGCTTAAAGCCAAGTGCAGAACTTGACCTACAGGGAGTGCATGTTTGGAAGCTAGTCTGGGCTTGGTGCACAGAAATTGTAGGTTTGGAAGAAACTGACTGGAATATTACGGAAATAACAATTTCTTGCTCAATTAATTTACAAGAACTGTCCTATATCTGTTAAATATATATTTATAACTTGCAATTTAGATTTTTCTAACACAAGGAAATTGCTTGCAAAGTAGGAAAATTTATTTTGTTTTATCCTGAATTTCCATAGTTCTAACTTGCTAAATTTGTCATGAAGTGGTTGGGTTATTTTGGCAAACATCACACCTTCATAAAAAGTGCAATGAAATAAAAGCATGCTGGAACTTTTTTTTTTACGGTAATAGCAAACAATGAACTTCTCATATAATGATATTTAAATCTATAATAAAGAATACTGTACAGAGGAAAAAAAGGAAGACTCTTCACATTCGTCAGATAAATATTGTGTAAGGTCAGGTTCAACGGGGCTCTGATCAACCTGATATATTTGAAGATGCCCCTGCTCATTGCAGGGGGGGTGGACTAGATGACCTTTGAAGGTCCCTTCCCACCCAAACTGTTCTGTGATTCTGTGATTCTATAAGTTAACATTTCCATGTGCATGACTTCATGTAGAGCAAACGTATAGAATAGCTGTCCCAAAGCCAGTAGGAATATTACAAAAATTGTTTAATGCCAGGCTTTCCAATGGTTCTGGGTGTACTGAGACTGTTTCTACCTCAGCTATTGCACTACAGGTACGCCCTTCCCTCACTCATTCTGGTCCTCATACTGACGTATCTGTACAATGAAAATTACATATCTGGTATTTTACTGAAAAGAGACAGGATTTGCTGTGGTCGGGCATGGGCAAGAAAGAAGGGGCACATGCAGTAGTGAGCAGTAGGCAGTGGGAGAGCATTAGGATAAAGCCAAAGACAGATGTTTGATGTGCAAAGTCACTTCAACTGACATAAAAGATTAGTATCATGAATGCCTTGATATGTCTAAAACTTCAATATAATTTCATTTTAAAATACATTTGACTACCTTTAGAACAATGATATAAATGCAGTATCAACAACCTACACTGAAAAAGATTCTTTAATTTTTTTTTTTAATTCTAGAAATATATTTCTCTGATGGAAAGTTAATACTCTAAGAAGTTATTGGAACTATCATAGAATCATGTTTCTTTAAATTTTATTAGAGAGAAAAAACATCTACAAAATCTTCCCCCCAGAAAAGAAAACTAAGAATTTTTTTTCAAATCTGGTGAACCTAGCTACGCTTGTAAAATGTTATCCAGAGTATATGGCCTGATGCACTGACAAAGAACAGAAAGAAAATACTTTATCAAGACCTTGCACACACAGACTAAAGGAGATACAGCATTATACTATGGTTCTGTGTTTGGGAGCACCCCAGAGACACTGGAACTGCATACAATATGAAAAAGATGATGCAAGACTCTATTTTGTTATTCGTGAGTTTATCAAAAGTTATATCAATGCTAACTAAATGAGACTAGGAGTAAAATTTTCCACAGTGATAATCTTATTTCATAATGGTTCTTTTTTAAGTGTCCGCAGGGGACACTAGAAGGAGAACACCAGGTCAGATAAGCCAGAAGGTGGATACATTATAGTCATTTTAATGGTGCAGTAAAGAAGACAGAGTTATGATCCAAAAGGTAGGAATTGAGAATAGAATCCCCTCAGTCCAGACTGGTGCAGGAGCTGAACAGAGCAAGATGGAGAAACATAAAGGGAAAGAAGGATAAACGGCGTATTTAGCAAATACATCAACAGTAGATAGCAGAGAATTTCGCTTTCAACACAGAGCAGATAGAGGCAAGTCCCATCAGGAATATTTACCTAAATCATGCCTTTATACATAAAATGTGCTTTTTTGCTTATACGAGACTTAATAAAAGATTAACAACCACACAACATTTCCATTTCACAGATATCGTGGCTTTCGTGAATATTTCTTTTACTTTTTACCTACATGCTGTATTCAACAGAATGGTCTGTGGTGTTTCACAGTGGATAAGCACACAAAGGTCATAGACTCTGGCTCCACACCTGGCTGAACGGCTCTGCAGAAACGCAGCTGGACTGTGGAAACCAATTCTGTTAAATTCTGCAGGTGTCTCCCAAAGTAAGTAGGTGGGAACTACTTATTTCAGAACAGTTTCTTTAATTTCATCCTTCCTATAAACCACTGAAACCAGTAGGTCTCACAAACAACTTCCTATAATGTAGAAGGCTTAATGATAAAATGAAGTCAATGTTCTGGATTAATGCCAAAGTCACAGGCTGTTAAGTAGGTGACCAGAACAATTTTCAGACATGTTCACTAATCATCAAAAGGTCCTTAGTACCTAAGAAATGACCTCAAGCATGATTTATTAATGCTTATCATTAACTTACTGCTACTGCATTCAGTTTTTGGACAGAAAGTTGCTGCCAATCAGCCTTAAAATAAGCTCAAAAATCTTCCTACTTGTATTAATATCAGTTAAACTGCTTATGATATTTTATGGCAGGTTTTGACTGTGAAATTAGAAAAACATTGGATGATGATATACTAGTAAGCACAAGACACAATTATAATGACAGCATTTGTTACCATAAATGTTAGGGTATACTATCAAACAGAAAAATTCAGGGCAAGAGCTTAAGAAGGAAAGATTTAAAGCATATCCTTTTCTTAAGTAATGCACTTTCTTAAATGGAATACATGTTTCTTATGATCACTGTAGAGGAAGTTATTCTCTAAAGGAATTTGAATACGTAAGAGCTGATGGTTAAAGTCTTGCTGACGCTGAGAAAATTGGAATGTGAGGATTGGATGGAAAAAGAGTAAGGAGAATAGTGCAAGAAAGGAATGAATTGTGTGTGAAGGTTAGAGCAGAAAATTGGGGGCAATTAGTCTGGAACACTGCAGAGAGGCCATTGTTCCTGGCTATGACATTTGCTGATACTGCAAATCACATATTTATTTATTTCTGCTGAACTAGCCTTCTATGTAATAAAGTGCTGCAAGGGCACAGACCAAGAACAGTAACATAATTCATTTGAAATTAAGTCACAGCAACCAGCTTATAGATAAATGGATAAAGAGCTACATATTTTTCTGGCATAAATTGGGTGTAACGTCATTGCAGTCAATGGAATTGTATCATTTTACATCAGGAGAGAATTTGTTCTACAACACAAGCAATAGTTTTGGCAGCTATGTCCCATTTTCAGTAACACCAAAGCCACAGAAAAATCCCATTTGCAGCTTCTTGTTGATCCGTTTAGTAGTTCTGTCTAATGGGTAGAAGGGTCCTTCAAGAATTAAAATAAATCCATTTCCCTGCTGGTGATATCTGAAGAAAAAAGGTATGGAATTAAATTTTGACACTTTTTACACCTGAAAGTTTCACTGAGCTCAACAGCCCCACTTTATGATGTACGAATTTGGTACATTGTTTGCTATAGTTCTTTGTCATTTAAATGTCTGAATAGTTGAGTAGCAGTAAATAGAATATCTGCATAAATAAAGATTCTTCGACACCTTCAGCACTGACATTTCCTCTATATATAGCTTAATCAGTAAAGGAATGAGCTGGAACAACTTGTCCAGATTGAAAATTTAAACAGATTAATGAAATTCCCATTTTTTAATTTCTTTTTTAGGCATCTAGAAATTATTTTGAGACTTACAGCAGTGACAATTCTTTTTTTCACAAATCCCAGAATTTCAAAAGTTAATCTATATACTTGGCTATGCGGAGGCATTGCAATCCTTTCGTGCTCGTAGTTTGCTGTGTATTTGTTTCTTTCTTGTTATCATTTTTTGTTGTCATTCATCCTGGTATTTCTCAGGTGAAGAAAGAAACTAAATCTCTTTGAGAAGACAGATGGATCTAAGAAGCCTTAGATAAGCCTTACTTTTATTCTGGAATATTTCCATACTTTTAATTCATGTTTCTGGCAGCTCATGGAATCCAATAGGAAAACAGAAATGCCTTTGAGTAAAAGGGAAAGCTTTGTTCCAGAAGGTATTAGTCATTTCCTAAATGTTGCTACATATTTCTTCATGATCTTTTAACAAGCTACATGGACTTCTGAGAGTCTCTTTCATTCTTTGTATTTCTTCTTTAGTCTGCTTAAAGACAGATAAAATAGGGAGAAAAAGCAAATGTTATTTTCAGTGCTGCTTGGATCACAGAGAGCTACTTACAGTTGTGACAAGCACCTTTTCATGTTTTTAGAAAACAGGAACTTTGTCCATACTCTGGTATGCAATGTTAATGACAGGACGACAGTTTACACTGGAGGTTTGTGGAAACTGGAAACTTTAAGAAAAAATGCAGCCTGCGGTGCTGAAGAATTCACAACAGATTTAGACTCTACACTAGTGATCTGCTCTAAACATATTTTGGTGTGGGAAGTGCTGTGACTGTGTTATTGTCACATTAGGATACATCTGCAAAAGGACTTGTAAACCAAGCACCGACACTGAGGGTTTACTGTCTTACTCAGAAACCTTTTGCTGGACTGCCACCTGCACCTACAGGCCACCTTTATTCCCTGTCCAATGATCTCCATAATAGAGGTTCTGATCCTACTGCACAGCTTTGTGCTTACACCATGGTAAAGCTGTTAAATGTCTGGTCTCATCAGGGACTTCCAGTACGGCCACCTCTCCTATGTGTTTGAACAGCATCACACAAAACACTTTTATCCAGTATCTTAGTAGTCTCCTAGGACAGAGATTCTGAGAACTGAATCCTCACCTCTAACCTTGGCATCCTTTGAGATGAATACTCTATTACTATATTGAGAGTGGCTGGGACTTTTCTGTAGACTTTCTTATTGTTCAGTTTTTATTTGTCAGGTTTTGCGTAGCAGTGTGTAAAAGTGGTGTCTCAGGCTCTTACATAAAAGAATTATTGTGCCAGAGAAATAAGTATGTCTTCTTGAGCAAGGGTTTAATACCTCTCTCTACCGCCAGTATTTTCAAAGAGCTTTACTATTTCATGTGAATCCATGACTGGTTTAGAAGTTCCTGGAACACCTCCCTTCCCCAATGTATTGAAGAAAATACAGTTTGTATTACAGTATTTACAGTTTGTCTACAGAGCTCTCAGAAATTAAGTATTGCAGTACATAAATTCTTCTCTGGATCCTTATCAATCTCGCTGATGACCTGGAAAAGAACAAAATTGTACTGCATTTATATCCAGCACAACATCTGAATTTCAACACATTACTATACTGTAATTGTAGTTAGGCACATAGAGATGCAGATTCAAGGTATCCATTTCTGATGGCCTCACATCCACATGGAGAGGTAAGTGAATTGTCACAGCTGTGCAGCATATGTTTCGTCTCTATCCATGACCAATGCACAGTATTCATAAATACTAAAGCATTTTATTTCAAATACTTCTCAAGTTAATAATGGTTTTCAAAGTATTATATTAAATTCACCCTCTTGAAATGTGACAAAACCAGTGGAATTTCACCAGATATGCATGTGATTTGGTAGAAACACAACTTTTATCTGTGTTTCATTCCTATCAGAGGATCCAATCTCCTTTATAAGCAAAGGAATGAGTTTGGATACCAATGAAATGGAATCACCATAGGTGACATGCAGCAGATTTCCTCTTTTGGATTTTTTTAGACTTACATAACTGTTCAGCACTGGTAGTGGAAAATAGTTTCTGAGATGAGATAAATTGTCTGCATTGTTTTGTTTTTTTTAAATTCCCCCAAACACAGGAAAACACGTTCATAAGTTTCTGGGTCAACTATAGCCCCAGTTTTAGAAAAGAGGAAGGCTAAATTAGGGTCTTAACACATAAACAAATGGATGAGAAAAATTACTTACAAATCCACTGATCACTAGCTGTCTCAGCTAGGTTGAGAGCTGCTTGATGAGCAATTTATTTGGGTAGGGATAGGTGACTGCTACTGGCAGAGGAATGTTCAAGAGAAGAAAAGGTGTTCTCACAACGGAAGGGCTTAAGATGTCAATAAAGTACATATTTATGGCAGTGGCATTAAGCAGTCAGCTATGATTCACAGGTTTAAAAGCAAAAGTCATTTAGCTTGCTAACTACATTAATAGCTGCAAAACTGAAGAATACTGCTACAATCTATGAGGTACAAAGTGTGGAAACAAAACACTAAAACATTTTAAAACCGACAATTAAGGATTTTCTACTAAAATAGTCTCATCTGAGTCCATCAGAGTCCCACCAAAAACATTTTAAAAGCATCCGCAGTCTTTCCTGCTCAGTCTGTATCTTGCTTTATAGTTTCAGATGCTGCTGGTCCTTCAGTTGATTGTTTTAGCATGGTGGATGAGTGTTTGATGTGTCAGGGACCTTGACCGGATATTGCCCAGGGGAAGTTCAATTCAATGAGGTAGCAAGTCTTTTCACAGGATGACCAGTTCGCAAGCCACAGATGTCTCAAATTACTCACCTGAGTTGTGGCTTCCAAACACCTCTTTTCTGCAGAGGACACAGCCACAAGAAAGTGGGCTATGACCTGTGTGACACTGGGTGGTCCATACCCAGATCTATTTCATTCTACTTTCTGAAATTTTCGTTCTATTTTCTGAAATCCACTGTTATTCTTCCATTTCCTCTACAAATGTGAATGTGTTTTCAATCGGAACTTACACATAATATAAACAAGTAGATAAACAGATGACTCAGTGGTAGAATATATACATCTGGTCACACCCCTACGAATACACCAGGGATGATCCGCACACAGTTTATGCTTAACAGGACTTTGAAAAATTACCCATATTTTCTGGCAGCAAGAGGGCTAGATTTCTTTCCGAGTTAAATATAACAGGGTCATTACTCTGGTTTTGAGGCACATCCAGATAGAAATATCTAGGAAAGTTACCCTCTGCATAAGGAAGCAACAGTTAAATACACAGTGAAGGAACTTGAAGATGGTTTTACATAAAGCTGATCTGAGCCGATGTCACGGGACTACAGGTAATATTAAAAAGCAGGGAAATGAAAGTCAAGGCATGATATCCATCAAAGTAGTGTAGCAAAGTATATAAACAGCCTTTTGATAGCTATCAAGCATTGGATGACACTGCAACAGCACTGGCAGTACATACAATAAAATCCTGTAGTGGTCATCCACCATCGTATGTTGATCAGTCTCATGCTAAGTGGTACTGTGCATGCTGTGCTTTCTTTGGGGGAATGCAATTAACCTCCTGGAGCTTTCTAATTTCCAGTATGGAAAATATTTCCAAGGGGAGCATGTGTTTCAAGTCACTCCTACAACTGTCTCAAAACACCCGGGAGTTGTTCTTCTATGGGGTAAGTGAAAGGAAAGACGCTCCCTCTGTGCCTGGGCAAGTGCACCAGGAAACCAGTTTTCACTCGATATGTCACCTGCTTTCTATCTGCTACCTTAGCACATTTTTCTTGACAGCAATTAGCTCCTGTGCCTCAAGAATGAAGACTTTAACAAAATCCACCATAGGAAACAGTCCTTCTCCTTTCATTTTGAATCTTCATTGGTCAAACACTGTGTAAGAAGGGCCCCCCTGTTCGGCTTCCTTTTCTGTCCCCTGTCCATCTCATTTTTGCCCACTTGCCAGCATATTTGCATGAATAAAATCTACCTTAAATATGCAATGGTTGGTGGAGATGTACTGGAGAACTTGCCACTAAATAATGTCATTTAGCTAATTAAGTTAAACTGGTAATAAAGCTAATGATAGAAACAATAGTTTTGGCAACAAGCACTGAGTTCTGTGAAGAAGAATGTGATTGCTGCTTGGATCTTATTCACCTTTTAAACTGCCCTTTTGACGTTCATACAGCAAGAACTGCTTTGTGGAAAAAGAGTGCTTTCAGAGATGCATGGATCAGTAATAACTACAGAATGGGGGTAAAAACAGGCTGTTTAAGATTCTGAGTGTGTGTCATGCCAAACTTCGTTCTCCAGAGGGCTCAGAAGCTCACAGCTGGCATCTTCTGGAAATGTGTCACCTTCGGTCGCTATTGATCAGTAGCTACCTACTGTTGTGCTGGAGATTCAGCTTACCAGCAACAAAGTACTGCCAGCACCAAGAGTGCTGCGCAACAGTGCACAGAGCTTTTTGATGAATAAAGTAAAGAAAGAGATATCTTTGAATAAGGTCAGAAAT
Organism: Origma solitaria; assembly: GCA_013397895.1. Taxonomy (NCBI): domain Eukaryota; kingdom Metazoa; phylum Chordata; class Aves; order Passeriformes; family Acanthizidae; genus Origma; species Origma solitaria. Next base: position 794,051 of record VZRL01006424.1, read on the forward strand.
TACTCAGTGATAACATGTTTTCATGTTATCTGTGAAAGCATCACCACAGCTCAGTTGACAGAGGTGAGAGACTACTCCAAAACACTGAGAAACAATCACCCAGGCTATCTTGTTTTTTAATACTGAAGAAAAGAGCTTCTTTCTCTTGTTTTTTTATCTTCGTTTTTATCCAACTGAACTTGCACTGCTTTACTTCAGTTTTACATAACAACACTTTGTGAAAAGTGATTTATTTTTAATGTATCAGCAAAATAGTTCCTAAAGATGCTCTTTCTAAACCACAAAAAAATTAACTTTATAATAATACCAATTAAAAACTAAAAATTGTCTGAGATAACTATACATGCAGAAAAGAAGTAAAGTTATTATAAATGGGATGCACACAAGTCACCAAAGTACACACAAGCACATCAATTCAGTTTACAATCTAGCCAACCCATGGACTTCCTGACTAACTCCCTGGAAACCCATGGGCTGTTAGGATTTTGCATTATGTTCCCCCTAGAATTCAAGGTCCAAAACTTTGGTACAAGAAACTATTATTTTTTTGTCGTGCTCATTGGAGGGAAAAACCTGTGCTGGTTGCACCCACCTATTCTCTGTAGCCCCTGAGATCATGGTATGGGTCTGTTCAGCCCCCCTGGCAGGCAGTAGAAAAGTCCTTCTCAGCTTATTGTGCTCAAGTGGAAGAAATGCTTCATGCTTTGAGTACTCATCTGACTCGTTTCCTTGAAAAATCCTTTACAAACATACACATCTCACATACCACCCTAACAGTGGTAAAGAGGGGGACATGGAAAGAAAAAGAAAAGAAGTCAAGAGAGTAGACACCATTACTAGATAAACACAGTAAGATGATACACAGATATTTTGTCTCAAGCCATTTGTGTACATTTCAGAAGGATGCAGCACCATGGACCTGATTCTCTTATGTGTAAGTCTCTGCAGTTATTTCCATGTGGTTTTCCTCCAACATTTACAAAATAATCACATTCAATTTAGAATAATAGCACAGACATTGTCTAACTGGTTATACCTAACTTTGGAAGGGGCAAAGTTACTGAAAGGTAGTATTTTTCTTTCCTATATCAGCCTCATTTTTGTAACTGGCAAGTGACCCACTGACTCCCTTTTGCTTTTACAAGGGTATTTGCACTTTTATTCACATTCTAACTTTCCAAAGGCAATTAGGAATGGTTGGATAAAATTGACATCAATGTCAGGCTATTAGTATATAATTAGTAAAGGTGCTTGTGCTAGAGACCCCACGACTATGGGAAAACAGGGGATGGTGGGGTGAAGAAAGTCTAAGGCCCAGTCCTAAACATATGCTGTATATTTACTGTAATGGAGGAAAGAAACACCGAGTTATTTACAAAACCTAGAAAGATCTGCAGTCTGCTATTACAGGAGGCAATGTTCAGCAGGCTCAATAAAAAGATGTGCCCTTCAGACTGCTCTCAGTTTGTCCTATCATGTCTTTTTCCATCTTCTGCCTTATAACATTTTCTATGCCTTGTAAACTGATAGGAATTCATTCCTCAATGGCCATCCACAGAGGTTAATAAGCTCCCAGCAGCAGCTGACTTGGCACTAGAGAAGAAATACTCTATGCTACATCCAGTTCAGAAATGTTACCTTCATATCCCCTTCCCTGTTTTGGGAAACTGTAAGTCTTTTTCCACTTCAGCTCTTCTGGATATTGACTGGCAGCGTGGTAAGTCTTTCCTCTTGTCCTGTGTCCGAGAGGCTGTTCATTGTGCAAATTGCAAGTCAATGTGATGTGACACTGAGTCAGTCAGAGACATGAGGTAGGTGTGCCAACATTGTTCATTACGTCAAACCACAAAACAGGGCTTTTAGTGTTAAAAATAATCACTCATTAGGGCACAGGGTAGGACAAGGTAACCATTACAATACAGAAAATGAAGATTTTCTCGGGGAAACATCTTAAACCTTTTGAAAACAAATCTCTCCCCTATCCACTGTGTCCGTCCTTCCTTCTGACCTTGTTCTCCATCCTGCAGTTTTCACAGTGGATTGCAGCAGACTCCCTGTGACTGTCTCTGAAAGTTTCCTTTCTGTCACCTCTGTGTCTGTGCTCTCTGCTTTCTCGCCGACTCGCACGCCAGCTGCAGGCTCCCTGCCTGCTCCACCCTGCGCTTGCCAAAGGTTGTCCAGCAAAGCCTCGAAACTCACTCTCGGAGATAACACCATCTCTCTCTCCCTTCAGAGGGTGCAAAATCCAGGACAAAACAAAGCAGCAGCTTTTGACCTTGCTGTCCAGCACAGCCTTTCAGAAAAAACACACTGCTCATGGAAACTGTGAACAAACAAATAACTCAGGCTGTTTAACATGTCACTGTGACACGGTGGTGAGCGGTAGGAAAGGCTAAAAGAATTTAAGGGATTATTGGGGGACAAGCAACTAATCCTATGTGTATTTCTCTCACATTTCTTACATCCTAAAATGTCATTCACTTGTGCAGCCATGAAACAGAGGACTTGCTTGTTTAAGAAGAACAGATCAGTAAGGTACTGAGGATTTCTATTCCTCAGAAGGATTCCTTCTAAGGTGATAAAAGAACATAGTTATCTATACTGGCACAAACAGCAAGGTGTCTCTGCCTTGTAATATTAGAGCCAAAATATGAGACTTTCTGTGCCTTAAATTCAATTTTTTTTTTTTATCCCTGGAAGACGGGTACAAATTCCACTATAAAATAAATGGAGTTTTGCACTGAGTGTTGAGAATGTTAGAGGTTAAAAATACTCTCTACCTCCTGTCTCATCCGTGCCCTGCCATCTCAATATATTTTCATACATATGCAAGTTTATGCTGTAAAATGTTCATAGCAAGAGTTTGCTATAAAAAAATGCCATGCATTATACCTGATAAAATGCTAAAATAAAATGGAATTTTAAAAAGCTGTGAAATATACCTTAGACAGTGTGCGATGCTTCACTAGGAAATGTACCTCACAGGAAACTATGAAACCTGTAACCTAAAGTATGGTACCAATCAACCCATGAGAAAAACTAATATGCATGATTCCTGGGTTTCGTGTACTCAGTGAGCACATTCACATGAAAAAGCTTTTTATCGTTCGAATGTGTTGTACCAGAAGGGAAAGTATAAAAAGTACACTGCCACCAATTTGAAATGAGGTCTGTAGCAGTCTGCTGGAAAGAAAGCCAACCAAAAATGGGGGAAAAGGAGATGTCTAAACAGGTAGGCCTTTCTAGAAAAAAAAGGAAGCCAAAACACCTGCAGGAATGTGGACAATTGATAGAGATTTAATGTTGTTTTCCCTACAGATTTTTTCAGTTATAATCCTTAAAATAATTGGAGTCAGTAATTAACAAAAATGCTGAAAGGTCCTCGGTTTCCAAATTTTTATTTTCCTGCTCCTTGCAAATAAATACAATATGAGCAATGTTGATGGATTTTTTTCCGCCTTTTCCATTCTTCCAGTTCCTCAGTTTCTTAAACTTCTTAAGTCATGAAAGCACTAAAAGAAATATTAAACCCTGAAATTTTTCTAGTCTGCCACTCTTCCAACACTCATTTTTTTAAGTTAAATATTTCTTCCTTCCCTGTTCTGAAGCTTTCATAGGCCCAAAGTTGCAAATATAAAAATAAACCCTAACAGAACTATCACTCAGTGCATTGAACCAAATGACACAAATAGGGTAGGAGTAGAAAGGACAAGTAAGGAAAATCTAAAAAAAAGCCAAACAAAACCCACTTTTTTCCAAATTAGTTACTTTAAAAAATGTGTATATACATGCATTTTTTGCTTGTGTCTTATCTTCTAGTTTGATCTTTTCAGCACTGAAAAAAAATGCAATAGACAATTTATTTGTGTTTTTGGCTTTGTGCAAGTGTTTCTCTGCTTTTCAATAAATTCTACTCACAACATGTAAATATGTGTGACAAAGACCATCCCCCTGGAGTGGTACAGGATGCATTGCTAAGCAACATTTTTTTTTTTTTTAGTTTGTTTTGGTTTTGTCCTTTTGTTCTCCCTTGGAGTTCTTTTAGTTGCTTGCTTTCTTAACTGTGAATGCAGAGGGAAGTTCCACCAGGGCCTCTGTCTGCAAATAATATGCTAAGTAAAGAATTCATATTTCAGAGAGCCCATGCAGAAGATTATGACATTTCTTAACTGACTTTGAATCTGATGTTGAGAAACAGAATCCCACTGGCACATGGGAATATAAATCTGGGATATTTCCACTCTGGATTTCCATCACTCTCTGGGTGGATGGGTCTGCTGGAGGCTCAACTTCAGAGCAGAAAACTCTTCCACTTTTTTCCCCTTTTTCGTCACTTTGTGTTTTAATTTGTAAAAGAAATCTGAATATATAGACTAGATGGGAACCACAGAACACTCCAGCAAGGTCCTTAACTAGGAGATCAGCAGTGAGGACATAAAGACATGCTAGACTATGCTGCTGCCTTTGACCTACTGTTGAGACAGGCTCAGCTTGTCTGAGCCTCACATAACTAATGATAGAACGTACATAAAACAGAGCTCCTTGTATTGTTGAAAATCATGCATAAGCCTGAAAGACTAAATGTGAATCTCCATACTTAAAATGCTTTGAAAATTATTAACGGACATATATGCTGTAAAACTGACAGCCTGAAGAGCAAGAATGCAAGAACTCTCATGTTTATAGACCTGTGGTTGTGCAAAGTCTCCTCAATACAGCATACTTTGCCAAGAGCTAAAAACACAATATCAAACTTGGGCATTTTCCTTAGAGGAAAAAAACCAAAACATTAGCGTTTGAATTGTTTCTTCTTTTTTAAACAGGTACAAGCTGCTTCTAAAGCTGTTATTTGAGAATATGTAGCTTTTCATGCCCTCAAACCATAAGGTGTCTTCTTGCCTCGCTTTTATTGAGACCTGTATCTCTGTTGATGCTGGTGTTAAGTGTGACATGGCAGTGGTTTCAAATGGGTTTGCAGCTGACCAGCAGCAGTCAGAAATGGTAAGTTTCCAGATGTTTATGACAAAATTCATCTCTACAGACAAGGAAATCTTACATTGGTATGAGGCTGGCAGCTCCAAGGCAACCTTGACATAAATTTTCAGCAAACATATTCCTGCCATTGCAAGCTGTGCTATCCTATCAATTCAGTGTGATTATCTAGTCCAATACCGGGAATCCACATTTAATAGATGGTTCCAGCAGCAATCCTCTGACACCATCAGCTAAAGCTTGTTCTCACTATCTTCTTTACCCTCATCTATATTGCTGTCTGTAAGAGAGCTTCCCAGTTCCATGAATTGGTATGTAAGGACAGGTATTTACTTCATAAACTCCTGCTGTTTCTTCAACTGCTTTTCAGCGCAGTGGAGGATTTTCAATACAGCATGTAATTAACTATTACTGAGAAAGTAAAAACTAAGTGTAGCAGAGAAAAATGAGATTTGTCAGGGTTGTTCCTTCCTACAGTTTTAAAATTGCACCATGTCTCTCCCAAGAATGAATTAATGAACAACTATAGTATTTTTACCAGTGAACTATACTTGTGGAAATGGAAATTCCTGGCTTCCCTCCAGAAAAATAAACACTCTATGAACAGAAACAACACCTCAACATTTCATACAACAGGGCAGTAGAGCAGATGATTGTAGGACATTTAGCATGCTGACAGTTCATGGACATCCCTACCCACTATAACACAAATACTCATTTGTGATGAGAGAACAAAACTAATTTTGCACAAAAGTTGCATTTCGGAAAGTAGTTACAGCAGGAGTTTTACTTTGAGATTTCACACTTGGAGTAATTGTATTTGTGCAATCTTTTCCACTGACTACAGAATCTATTTTTTCATGCACTGAAGCTATTTGGTTGGGACAGTTTGAGACAATCTGGCAGTGCCTTTAACATTGAACTATATCACCTTCTAAGGGCAACAGAGGTCAGGGCATTAGGCCACTGACAACTTGACAACTGTGCAACCTCACCCTGATACGATCAATAGCAGCATGTATGAAATGTAAATTTTCCCATCAACCCAGCAATTAAGCTTAAAAGTATCATTATATAACCACAAATCAAAATTGGTAGTTTAATTTTAACAAACTTATATAGATCTGCTTTCTTTCTCCTTTTGTTACCTAATTTATATCCTTTTTTCTTGGTGTTGCCTTTGTCTCTTTCTTCGATCTTGGCCTTTGTGACTACAACCTTTCCTGTCAGAATACTCCCACATCTTTTGCTACATACTATTCCTAAATGTGTATCATTTCTACAGTTAAATTGCATAAAGCATTACTTCACTACCAAAAAAAATAACTAGTGTCTACTGCAAGAGATCACATTTTCCTATTTGATGCTCCTGTGGACTGCTTCCATTTCCCCAGCTATCTCGAAATAGGAAGCCCAGCTGTTTGCTTTTTTCACTTCTTTCATTAGACTTCACACTTTACCTTCAGATACCCTGCTAGAGCAACTGTCTTCCTACACCAAAGCCCTCTGGAGATGTATAAACATTAGTGAGCATGTTAGAGGCACTAATGTGCAGAAACTTACCCTCTGCTGCCTATGTGGCCTCTCGAGTTCTGCACAGGAGTGTTCCTCTGTCTGAAAATAAAAGAGAGTGGATGAAATAAGAAGGATTCTGTGCAGCAACACATTTTTTTTCCTCCTTATAAATGCATTTAGCAGGCAAGCACCCAAATCCACTGGAGTTGTGCCTGATGAGGCTCCTATGCCTGCAAGGTCATGGTCTCTGTCTCTTCAGGAAGAAGATGGTGTGCACTTCCCCCATCCCCTCTGCCTTGGCCTGTTTGCCATCAGGTCTGTGGTCTCTTCCTTACCTGACAAAGTAAGGTCTTTTTATTATATGAATGGGCTTGAAATAGTATTTTTAATTATTTTACTAATACTATTGTCACTTGATCCCAATAAAGATTATGGTCTTGTTCTTGTCACAAAACTTCATGAGACAGGCACTAGAATAGGAAAAACATCATCTCACAGGTATCCTCTTTCCTTTTGGTTCATTTCTGCAAATGTTTGCAACTTTCCTTGTCAGACAATAAAGCACTGGATTACAGTAGCATTTTTCATTAACTCAGTCACTGTTCTAATACTAACAGTACTCTCCTAATATGTACCCAAATGAATATAAGCTTATTGTTGGATGTAAGTAATGTTGACCTTCAAAATGGATGGTTACTCCAAAAATAACAATCGTGTGAAAGGAAAATTGCCTTTTTAGCTAGTATTGTCCTATCAAAGATTTTATCTTTAAGTAGTTAACAACAGCTTTACCGAAATGTTGTTGTAATTAATTCTGGTAACATGCCTTGTTTGATTTTATTTCATACCACAATTTTAAATTCATTTAATTAACAGTATAGCCTCTTTAAGCAATGGTATGTTTTTTAATGCAGCTCACTTGTAAAACGGATATTGAGTTACATCCTAAAGCACCTCTTACATTCAAGTTCTATACAGATTGCCCTCTTGCTTGACCCATGACTGAAATAAGAAACAGTCTTAGATATTTAAATTCTTGCAAAATTGTATGAAACTGTGACAAACAGAAGCGGGACAAGACATAAAATTTTAAGTACTTCTTTGGCAAAGCAGGGATAGCAGAGAGCTGCAGGATGTGAAGATGTTTAGGGTCTAGGCAGAAAAAAACCTACAACTTCAATTAAGACAAACAATAACAATTTTCCAAGCAATTTGCTTTTTATATATAGGTTTTTCATTTGGTTGGCTAGTTCATCTTGATTTGCTTGTTTTTAATAAAAAAGGTGTGATAAATATTATAGCCTATAAAATGGCAGAACTGAATTATTTTAAAAAAAGAAAAAAGGAGAGAGACCTGTATAACTCATCACCTTTCAGTGAAAGAGGTTTTTGTTAATTGTTGCCTCTCACTGCATCTAAGGTGGGAGATGGAAACCTCCTAATAAAGTTGTGAATGTAAGATGTCATTCCCAACATGCCTCTCTTTTACATCTTTTCACAGATATTATTTCCTACCATGAGTTTCAAACAATTATTTGATGAATTAAGAATTATTATTTGCTGGGTTTAGTTAGGTATTAAAAATACTTTCTATAAATTTCTTAGTGCGATTTGAATTACATTCTAATAAGCACAAATAACTAAAGGCAACTAAAAAACTAAAAAACATGCACTGGTCAAAGCAACCAGATATACAAGCTATTTACTTATTTTCGTTTATGGCAATTTTACATAATATTTTGTCACCCTGACAGAACCAAAACCAGGGTTTCACACTAATAGCGGATGCCAGCCTAATTTCTTTAAACGCCTGCGATTAAATGAACATCCCCAAGGCATCCAAGTATTCCGCTGTGACAGCGCGTCAGGATTCCGGGCGTCCCAAAAGCAGAACGCAGTCAGTAACACTTGCAAAATAAACAAAACAGAGGATTACTACGGCAAGTGTCCGGCCTGCCGCCGCCTCCCGCCCCGCTGTCAGTGTCGGCGCACGGACGGAGGGGCGGCCGCGCTGCCGTGCAGTTCCCGGCAGCAGCCTCCAGATGCCGCTGTTTACTGCGCTTCGGAGCCGCGGCCGCGCCGCGAAACGCGTCTGACCGCAACGGCTGGAGCCCGAGCCGCTCCCCTGACGGCAGCGGCCAAGGGCTCAGCGGCGCCAGGGAAAGCACGAAGAGCTTCTATATTCATCTGTAAAATTAAACCCAAACCCCCCCACCAAAAAAAAAACCAAAAACACCCTTGTAATTTCCCTCCGCCGAATAGGACTGCCCTTTGAAGTACGATTAAAGTGGTTTTCATTGCATCCTAAGCCATAAAGTGTACCATAGGAATGCTTCCTAATTAGAGAAACTCCTTCTTACATGCGCACATACTTAATTATTCTGGATGTCTTTGTTTAAAAATGACACTGTATAAATATTAATCCTTTTTTTCACCCAACTATTCTTTGTTGCATGATCTACATTCATTGTAGCACAGTAAATTTGAGATCATTAGATCAGTTACTGCTATTTAGATGTAAATGTCTTCAAGGAAGATTAATTACTCTCTAATTCCGATTTTTTATATTTTTAAATCAGGGTAATGAAGACATTCTCTGACATTTCTATGGCAATTAAAAAAAAAAAAAAATTCACAAACCAACAAAAACCCCACAAACACAAAAAAACCCCACAGAAACATCACTTGTGCCTCCATATGACACAGTTCACAGCATAAAAAAAAATTGAAAGTGCATGGGTAATTTTTACAGCATTTCAGATCGTAAATTAGGTTAGGTAAAGCTCCAGGAAGCCATTTAGTATTTGAAATGTTCATGCTCAAGTGGCATGTCCCTTACAGGAGCAACTTAGTTGCCTCTAGAACACATGGGAAGAGGGCAGAATTCCAGAGTGCTATCTTTCAGAAACGAAAGAGAGACCACTCTTTCCTTTAAACTAGTCAGAGAAGAATCTGTGAGTGCCATGGTGATTTATCTACAGGCACACGGGAGAGCACGTAGCCATACACGTAACTGTTCAATTTGCACCTCCTGACGGATTCTGTTAAAGAACGAGACAGCCCTGTTTAGGTAACTGAAAGCAGCAGTCATTAGGAATGCTTTTGAATTACCTGCCACAGACCTCTTCGAAGAGGAAAACCAAGAGCACTTGAATCACAGACTAGAAATTCATGACTGACTAAGTTCTCTGAGGAAGCAGGAGAGCCAAGAGGCTTTTTCTCCTTGCCCAGTGTGACTGAAGCACGCACCGCCCTTCCATTGGTAAACCTGCAACCCATTGATTACTTGTGGAGGGTCAGGATTACTGACACTGTGAAGGATTTTCCTGAATGACAATTTCATGCAAGGGATGTATATAGCTCACAGACTAAAGAATGTAAGCTAAGACTCACCCTCCAGTCTCATCCACTCTGCCTGGGAACCAGCACACACACATCCACACGCACCCGTAGAAGCTGCTGCAGCAGGACTTAATCATATTATCAAAGTGAACGGCATCATCAGGAGACACGGCTAAGATGTTCTTCCAGAAGTCAGGAGTTGTGATTTTGAATCCATAAAGACAGAAACCAAGTAAGTGCACTCTGGGCTAAAGGAATACTAAAACCATTTAAACACAAATTTCATGGTTGTGCTTAAAAACAGAGTAAAACAAAATGCACTGTGTTTTAGGCAAAGCTTGATTTTGTAAGCATGCACTGTTTTATCCAGTGAGAAGAGGAAAAGGATCTTATTTGTAGATCCTGAAATGGCTTGAGATATGCATTGCTTAGACAGGCCAAGACTGAGTGGTTTTTGAACAGCCACAAAAGTACAAATTCAGCTTCTCAGAATTATTTAAACTGAGGCAAGCTGCGGACAAACTTCGTCCAGTTTGACGACATTTAAGTTCAGACTGTTAGGATTGCACTGCGAGACAGATGCCCATATACTGTCCATAACTTACTTGAGACAACTAAGATTTTTTAGACCTGTTTTTTGAGGCTTTGGGATTTTTTTAACCACATAGCTTCTTAGTGGTTTTCCAATATTATGCAAGATCTACTGCACATCAGAACAAGCAGTACCAGTGTTAATAAAAACAGAATTTGTGACTGCATGCTTTAAATTGGCGCTCCTTTAAGCTAAGTGGGAATACTGACATAATCATTTGTAATGATGACTTAAAGAATGCAATTAAAGGAATAATTATGAAAATGAACCTCCTGTTTGTATTTAGGGGGGAGGATCTGGATTTCCAACATTACTTCCTCTTAATATTACTAAAACATGCAGGTCCTGATCTTGAAATGAGTTTTTTATGCCTTAAAGCCCATGTTCAGGCACATCACAATTCTGCTTCATGACCAATTCTTTCTTTTCCATTTTTGGGAAAACTGAAACAATTTTCTGCAAGAAAACCAGTTAGGTTCAACTTCTGGAGGCTGATTGAAAGTTTATATCCACTAATAATAAAAAAATAAATAAACCAGAAAGATTACTCTTTAGCCATAGATGTGTCACTGCCAAAGAATCCAAGCTTTCACAAAAGCCTTTACCCTATAGTATTACATTAAATGTTTCAAAGCAACAGATGGGTCTGGCTTAGGAATAACTGCATAGCTGTTCTATCAAGAAAGTGTAGGGCATTGAACTATCACAAACCAGAGTCACGAAAGCACTTTTGTCAACAGAATGGAGATTTTCACTCACATTCAAAGATTCAAGATCAAATACTTAATGGGTAAGAAAACTGAAGGCTCACAATTCCTCTTCTAGTAGCATAGGTGTGTGTACAGAGAAAGATTCTTGCTATACCATCTTTACAAGGTATGCATCTTTAGGGCCAGCAGTCTCTTTATTCACTTTAATTTAATCATGTTAATAAGAATTTCACAGTTTTCGATTTGTATTTTTTTATTATTTCTGTCAGTAAGGAAAAGCGTATTATTGTGGTGAACACAACTGGCTCTCTCACTGTGTATCCTGAAGTTCACTGGCATTCATGCTATTAGAACAAATACTAATATTTCAGTAAGACTCCCTACATTTCTCAGCCAAGAATCAGCTGAACAGTAATGTAAACTGGGGAGTAGCTGAAGTGCACCTTCTTGAAATGGCTAGTGTTCAGTTTATGAAGTTTACTGAATTACGCAGGTGCTTTGTGGGATTGACAGCACTGCAGCAGTGGGGGAGAAAAAGAGCTTGTAATGACTACTTTTCACTGGTATGGTAACAGGGTATGGAGGGTGGATCTGGTTTTACAATGACTGACACACTTCGTTATGCCTTAAAGTAAAAGACCTCACAATTACAGAAATAAGATAAACATATCATTTTGTATTGCACCTTCATGTGTTTTCCCGTAGCATCAGATGCATTTCACCTGAGCTTTCAGTCCAAGTCTTTTCTCCTGCACAAATTTATTGTCTTCAGTGACAAATAGTTATAGAGATATATACCACACAGAAGAGGAATGTCTAATGAGGACTGTGAATAAACTCGAGTTACTGTTTTCCAAAATATTCTATCTTGGAAACTAGTCTCCTCTCCTCATCACAGGACTGAGGTTTGCAAGCAGTGATATAAGCGAATCAGACAGAAGGCCTTCAGTCTATCCAAGCTTTAAAAAGATAAAGGGGAAAGACGGAGATATGAAAGGGAATCTAAGAACTGATCCCTGTAAATCCATCTGAAAATAACAACTTTCTGGCCTATGTCAGAACAAACTTTGTCAGGAAAAAAAACTGTGGCACTTGCAAGCTATTCCTAATATTGCATTTTTCAGATTATATGGTGTTCTCCCTGGGAGGGGGGATTTTCCTTGCTCACACAGCCTGAGTCTGCCCAAGCCCATTGCAGGAAAAAGGGTGATGGGTGCCTTGCTAGGCTTTGCTATAGACCCCGGCAGCACCCTCCTGCCTCTGTTAGGACTAAAAGCAATCTAATCTACCTGTCTAGACAAGGCTTTTCACTGGTCTGATCCCTTTCTTTGGTGCTGCTTGTGACATCCAGAAATTTGACAAGGAAAGCAATTATTGATCAGTCTGAAGTGTGTTTTGCTGTGATAATTGTCTAAGCATGACTGAGTGATGCCCCTACAGATAGGTGCTTACTTATTTCCTGGTGCATGTCGTCCTCAGAGCAACAGAAACATTGATAAGAGAGAGGACAAAATGACTAACTTTGATGGAGTTTGTGTTGAAACATCTGCTGCTTGTCAACATGGGAGGCAGAAGCAGTGATTTATTAGTAATAAAAAACGAAAACCAATGAAACTCTGACTTACTCTTGCCCTAAACTGTTTTCTGACTAAGAATGCCCTGTAAGTTCCCATAAGGAGAAAATACTGCCCCATTATCTGTATATTTTTACTTTGCTTACATTATAACTTACCACATACATGATAACACATTATTTACTTTAAGACTTTGAGCATCTTCTGCATATTAAGGAACCTGGACAATAAAGTCACTAAATGGAACAGTGAAAATCTATGGAGAAGTCAAATTGCAGTCATTTCGATTTTTTTTCCCTTGCCTAGAATCTAAATATTTTTAGGAATGTAAATGACAGCAGAGATATTTGGTGACATTTCCTATTCTCTGAATACATACGAAACACAGATCTGCAATTTTCCCCCATTGTTTTCATGAGAGTAATTTCATTCGGATTAACCCTTTCTTTCAGGCTCGGCTCTGCATGAGCACTCTGCAGAATTCTGGCTTCCATATAAAGAGGAGCTCAGAGAGGAACTGGCCTCCAGAAAACCAAAATTACATCAAAGTAGTTCCCCAGAACATGGTGGCATGTACAGAGTCAGGGTACTGCTGCCCATAGGAAGAGGGCATACACCTTTTCTTTCATAGCTTTTGAGCCCTGAAGAACAAAGGGTCTTTGAAAATCACAGCCATGCCACTGGGGCACAGAATAGGGATGTGGTTCAGGAATCTGTGCTCTTCCCTTCAGTGCCTATGCATGGCAAATACATGGGCATTATCTGCTCGATGAATGGTTGTAGCTTTTGCAATATTTCTATAACCAGAACACTAAACATACAATTCCCAAGAGCTAAAACCTCAGAACCATAGATGCCTTGGTTTAACTGGAATGTTAAGAAATGCAGAAGTGTTAGAAATAAGAAGAAGCAATCATGATGCTTTTAAACAGAAATTTAAACAGATGCTTTTAAAAGCATGATGCTTTTAAACAGAAATCAGTCATCTGTCTGCCTGCCTTCGTAATTTAAAGAATAAAGCTATGTCAACGTCAAATAAGTATTTTCCAGAGGACAGAGGGTTTAATCAAGCTTTACTACCTTAGTAACCCTTTGTAAATGGTGAGGCACGACTGACATAAGTGTTGGACTGAAAAAAAGAAGGTATTTAGGTTCAAATCCAGATGTAAAGATGTCAATCTCACTAATGCAACTTAGTGTGAGCATATATATTGATTTAAATTGAGAATTTTCTATTTTCTGTGCAAGCAAGGAGCAGGTCATAAGTTGAAAGCAGAAAAACAAAGTAAATGCCTGTCTTCGTAAACCATGACAATGCCTGAAGGGAGGTCTCATTCCACGTTTCGGGTCTCATTCTGATCCTGTCAACATTGCATCAGCATAACTCCATCTATCAGATCTACATTAGTGTTTTGACAGAAATGAAAATGCTTCAGTAAAGCTTTCTTCTAACATTTTTTGTCTGAAAGCCTTTAGACTTTCTTTCTTTTCCCTTCTACTCTTTTTAAACAATGAAGCATCAAAAAGACACCAGGTTATTTGCAGGTTTTGGAACATTTTCCCCTTACACAAAAGCACATTGGTTGGAATCTGCTTCTGTGCTCTGATTCATCAGGTACTTCCACCCTAACAAATGACATGAACATAGCAAAGAATTTAGCATTTTTTTCGTTTTGTGACACATTAAATTACATCTAAGTGGTCCAATAATTGCATTATAAACAGCACTTATTACTCTCTTTTAGTTATATCCAAATAGATTTTTATTGTTATAGTAAATACATACTAAAGCCCTGTGAGGGAGAAGAAACCCCACACACTTTCAAGCAAACAATTTAAGCCTGAATATTAATCTATACCTTTAAATAAACAGCAATAATTAATGGGAGTTGGGCACCTTGTTGTATTGTACAGTGACAGGGATTAAACACTGGCACTGCAAAATGCCAGCTTTCAGCTTGTGCACTTGTAGACCCTTCAGAGCCATGAACTGACATTTGCAATCTTTGTCAGTCAAAAAAAATGGCAAATTCAGTTAAATTTAGTTCTGCCATTCAAATGGAATGAAGGTCATCACCTGCCCCTTTTGTGATTTGATTATTCAGGGACTGAGTTTATTTTCCTGAAAAAAGACACATTAAAAGGTCCCAATTCTGCAACTCTTGCCCCATCTCAGCAGCTCGATTGTCTTAAATTATTAATCATTAACTGACTTAGCTACTGCTGTTTATTTAAGAGTACAGATTACTATATAGTCCTGAACTGCTTGCTTAAGTGTTTTTCCTTTCCTAGAGCTCTCACAACCATTCTAAGAAACAATTAAATACATTTTGAAATAGCAAAAATGAGTATATTAGATAAATAGAATTTATAATTCAATTACCTGGCTTTTTGAAACGCTGTTGTTTAGTATGGTTTATAATTACCCAAAATACTTTTATTGGCTTCCTTTGAACTACTTACGTAAATAAAGACCACAGGCCCAATCCTTCTACCCAAGAAGACAAGGTAACTCTGAAGCAAGCTCCTGAATTATGAACCATTAGGTGTACAAAGTCTGGACCAAAGCATCATGCTTGCAAGGAGAAACATGCTTGTAAGTGTATGAAGAAAACACGGGCTCCACAATCCTCTCCATGTGCTGCTCCTGCCTCTGTGGCGTTCCTATCTCCTGTCTTCAGATGCCCTGAAGTTTTGGGGGTTAGGAGTGCAGCATATTATAAGAATCACTTTTGGCCCAGTGCTTCTTGTAAGAAGTGAGTTTCCTGAGGTTACTGAGAGACTGAACTGTGGCAGAAGCTGAAATCAAGGACACAGCAATGCCAGTGCCATTTAGAGCAGAGCGAATGTCTGCCCTGTGGAGGCGGACTCCTTCATGGATTAAAAACTATCCGTAACAGGGGGACTCTTCACATCTTCACCTGTCACGCTGAACTCCTAATCTCTTCCCCTTCCTGGGACAACCACATCAGGAACACCCTGGGAGACCTCAGCAGAACCGGCAATTTGGCCTTGAACACTTCCGACTGCAGATGGGACCAAGGATGTATTTGCTAAAGATTTAAGCAACATTCAGAAACAAGACCTCTGGGGATATTATGGAGGATTGCTCAATAGTTAGCACATAACCTGCTCTCTGAACACACAAGCGGATTTTTATAATGTATTTCTTCACTATGCTGGACTGAAGGGAACATCCTATAGGTGCGCCATAGGTCAGGTTCCAGTGTTGCAGTGCTCTGCCATGAAATAAGAAAGCTCATTCATTAGCATATGAATCAGCTCTCCACAGAAAGCGGTAGAACTGCAGGAGAGGAAAAGCCATTTTGCTTTAATAATAACAGCCTGTAAGAGGCAATCCCAGGTACAAAATGATCAAGTGACCAGAGCCAGTTCAGTGAAGAATGATAGCATTTTATGCTCAACACTTCAAGATTAAAGTCTTTAGTTAGCTAAGCATAATGTGAATCAGTTTCATGTATAATGCATTGTGTGAGCCCGTAGCCAGTGTGATACAATGTAAGCAATTCCATTTAGTGCAATTTGACTATAGCTAGTACAGAATAATTGGAGTCAGTTTCTAGCATGCTAGAATTTGAGTCAAATATGATATGGAAAAGAATTTGATACATAATAAAATGGAGGCGACGATAACAAGCAATGATGTGGATGAATAGTTAGTATGTTATAATACAGAAGTCATTTTAATAGGTTATGATTATGAATCCAGTGTTCTTCTACATAGACAAAAGGCTGATCCATAATGGTAAAGAAAGGAGACCATTAAGAAACAGTACAAATAATGGCACCACAGCTGCATTTGAGGGGAACGTGACATGGAATGCTGCAGTTTTCTCAAATCTAGGAGCGATGGAATAAACATCTACCGGACAATAAACATGGCTACTCAAGTGAGCACAGAAAACGTCTCGGAGCAGTTCCTCACATTGCAAGGGTGGCATTAATGCTGCACTGGGTGATTCCAACTCTTGCTCAAGAATTCAGCCTTTTCCATTCTTTTTCTACCATTACTAGAAGCAGTTGTGACAGTTCTAGCCCCTTTGGTATTCTGGGCCTCAATTTTACAATCTGGTGTGCAAATACAACAGTTTGAAGACCTGCCTCTTTCATGAGGTTAATAATGTATGATTAGTTAAAGAACTACAGCATTTTAAAGCAAGCACATAAACATTAACATGACAGATCTGCACGTAAACATCTTTGGCTTTCTAAAATTACTTCAGAAAACAGAAAATTGTGTTATTATTGTGACTTGTGATTGCACTGGGTTCAAATCCAACCGACACTAGTTCACTGAATTTTTTTCTCTTCCTAACTTTTCACGAGTCGAACCCTGTGTACATGAGAAGAGCTCATTTATGAGCATGTGCTAATGGTTTCTGACTACAAGTTTAAGTCATCCTTGAGCAAACAGAAAACTATTCAGCTTAGCAATAAAGTTAAATAATTATTACCAAGCTATGTGATGTGACTACAATGTGACATTGAAATGACTATGGTGTGATTAGAATAAGAATGTTATATGTCTGTGATGTTACTAGAATGAGGCTATAAAACGTCTGTGATGCCATACTGCTGTGATATGACTAGTGTCAGGAAAAATGTGTGCATTATTAATGCATACATAAACATGCCGTATTTCAGAAGCAGACTGCATTACACAGAATGCTAGCAGTTCTAATTATCTCCTTTATTAATGGCTGTTCTGCTTTGTATTTTAAAAGACAAAAGAACTGCATACTTAATTCATTCACAGAATTCTTTTTTTAAGTGGTTTGGCAGTAAGGTTGCTCCTTCATGTCACTTGCTTGACTTTCAATCTGGGGCTCTAGCCATCCTTCCTGTATTACATAATGAACATTTTTCTTAAACTATTATTAGATCCAGTTCCGTTTTCTAACGTTACTTGATACCATCAAAACCAGGATCAATTTTTTTTTCTGTGTGTATCTGTAACAAGAGTATTTTGGACACAACTACAAAGCACAGCAAAACTGAGAGCATTTAATCTTTACGCATCATGGGATTACAGGATGTGCAATGTTCACATACAGTGTCTGCATCCATATGACTTGCAAGGATATGTACATTTCTCAGTATGTAGCACACAATTCCAAACCATGCAAATTACTGACCTCTGAGAGGTACAAGCAGCTTCCACCATTTGTTAACAGTGCATCCTATGTGCAGACACATACAGGAGTCTAAGGGTAGGAGCCTGCATCTGAAAATGTAAAATCTTCAAGGTAGAACTCTGATCTTTACCTCACCAATGCTATCAACTGAAAATGTGTGAATGAGATAGTACCGCATGCAGAAAAAGCCAAATGCTGATGCTATCTTTGTTTTTTTTCTGTGTATATATATTTGAAAGGCTTAACCAGAACCAGCAGCCAGCGTGGCCACGTACCTGGGCATACTAAATTGGATAGGTTCTGTCATACAGCTTGTAAGTTCAAGCTGAGAAAAGCTAGCAATAAAAGCACAGTCAAATGAAGGTTCATTCATGCTTCAGAAAACGTTGAAAAAGGCACTACATATAATGCACTATAGATAATGCACTATAATCATCTTCTTGTCACACTTTTGAGGTCACTCATATTGTAATACATTGGCATTTTATTACAGTGTCTTCCAGGCATGTGATGCTTCTTTGTGGCTAGCCGGATAATTTACCTGTGTCATTTATGGGGAAGGCGAAACGATCACTTTTATTATTTATCAAACCACAGAGAGGAGGAATCTTTTCCAGTTCAATGTTTAAGCAGACAAAACCCAAACCAGCAGAGTAGCTCTCTCCCTCCCTTGGCGAGCGTCTCGGCTGACCCTTCGGGAAAGGGAAGGAGAAAGGTGTGCAGGCGTAAATGGGAGCCGAGACAGGGCTGGAGTCAGAGAAGCCTGAATTATAGATGAAAGGGCATGTATTAAATATAAGGCCGAACCGGGCGAAGGCAGGCCGGGGCAAGCGCTTGCCTCCGAACCTGCGCGGCGCCGGGCGGCGGCCCCGCGGCCACCGCTCCGCGCCCGACTCGCACCACGGGCGGCCGCGCTGCCCCGCGCAAGCGAGACCGAGCACGCACTGGGGCATCCCCCGCCCTCCCCCCAAAAAACCCCAAACCACACCACCAACCCAAACCCACACCAAG